>JANJGN010005265.1:2500-24749 GCA_026770705.1 Isurus oxyrinchus
GACAGGGAGAGCACGACAGGGAGAGAGCATGGCAGAGAGAGCGCGACAGGGAGAGAGCACGACAGGGAGACAGCATGACAGAGAGGAGCGCGACAGGGAGAGAGCACGACAGGGAGAGAGCGCGACAGAGAGAGAGCATGACAGAGAGAGCGTGACAAGGAGAGAGAGTGCGACAGGGAGAGAGCACGACAGAGAGAGAGCGCGACAGGGAGAGAGCGTGACAGAGAGAGAGCGCGACAGAGAGGGAGCGTGACAGAGAGAGAGCGTGACAGAGAGGGATTGCGACAGAGAGACAGCATGATAGAGAGACAGCACGACAGGGAGAGAGCACGACAGAGAGAGAGTGCGACAAAGAGGGAGTGTGACAAGGAGAGAGTGCGACAGGGAGAGAGCGTGATAGAGAGAGAGCGTGACAGAGAGAGAGCGTGACAGAGAGAGAGTGTGACAGAGAGGGAGCACGACAGAGGGAGCGCGTGACAGAGAGAGAGCACGACATTGAGAGAGCATGACAGAGAGAGGGCGCAACAGGGAGAGAGCGACAGAGGGAGAGCGTGACAGAAAGCAAGCGCGACAGAGAGAGCGCAACAGAGAGAGAGCGCGACAGAGAGAGAGCATGACAGAGAGAGAGCGCAACAGGGAGAGAGTGACAGAGGGAGAGCGTGACAGAAAGCAAGCGCGACAGAGAGAGCGCGCAACAGAAAGAGAGCACAACAGAGAGAGAGCGCGACAGAAAGCGAGCGCGACAGGGAGAGACGTGACAGGGAGAGAGCGCGACAGGGAGAGAGTGTGACAGGGAGAGAGCGACAGAGGGAGACCGTGACAGAAAGTGAGCGCGACAGAGAGCGCGCGCAACAGAGAGAGCGCACAACAGAGAGAGCGGTAGACAGAGAGAGCGCAACAGAGAGAGAGCGCACGACAGAGAGAGCGCGACAGAGAGAGAGCGCGACAGCGCATCAACAGAGAGAACAGCTGACAGAGACAGTGCGACAGGGAAAGCAGTGACAGAGAGAGAGCATGACAGAGAGCATTAACAGAGAGAACGGTTTGACAGAGACAGCGCGACAAGGAAAGCAGTGACAGAGACAGCATAACAGAAAGAGAGCATGACAGAGAGAGAGTGTGACAGGGAAAGCGGGTGACAGAGATAGTGTGACAGAAAGAGAGCACGGCAGAGAGAGCTTGTGACTGACAGCGTGATACAGAGTTCGTGACAGAGAGAGTGACTGAGAGAAAGGAACTGAGAGAGAGCGACTGAGAGAGAGCGACAGAGAGTGTGACAGAGAGAGCACTTGACAAGGTGAGAGAGAGAGAGCAACAGAGCATGTGATAGAGAGAGTGCAATAGAGAGGACACACAACAGAGGCAGCCCAACAGAGAAAGAGCACGACAGAGAGCACAGGACAGAGAGTGCGCGACAGAGAGAGTGCAAGACAGAGAGAGACACAGTGCATGTGACAGAGAGAGCGTGACAGAGAGAGATCACGACAGAGAGAGCACATGACAGAGAGCATGCAACAGAGAGAGCGTGCGGCAGAGATAGCGCAACAGAGAGGGCGTGACAGAGAGAGCGCGGCAAAGAGTGCATGACAAAGAGAGAGAGTGCAACTGAGTGAGGGTTTCAGAGAGAACGCAATAGAGAGAGCGCAACAGAGAGAGAGCGCGACAGAGAGAGAGCGCACGACAGAGAGAGAGCGCGACAGAGAGAGGGCGCACGACAGAGAGAGAGTGTGACAGAGAGAGGGCGCACGACAGAGAGAGAGTGTGACAGAGAGAGAGCGTGACAGAGAGTGTGCGACAGAGAGAGAGCGGGTGACAGAGAGAGTGGGTGAAAGAGAGAGCGGGTGACAGGGAGAGAGTGGGTGAGACAGAGCAACAGAGAGAGAGAGCTAGAAAGACAGGCAGAGAGGTAGAGACAGGGAAGAGCGATAGAGAGAGACAGAGAAAGAGACAAAAGAGAGACACAGAGAGTGAGGGAGACAGAGACGGAGGCAGAGAGAGAGACAGACAGAGAGAGAGAGAGAGAGAGACAGACAGAGAGAGAGAGAGAGAGACAGACAGAGAGAGAGACAGAGAGAGTGAGGGAGACAGAGACAGATAGAGACAGAGAAACAGAGACAGAGAGGGAGGCAGAGAGACAGAGACAGAGAGAGACGCAGAGGAGTTAAATTAAAAATTAATGAACCTTTGAACCGTGAACGAAGACAGGCAAACAACTCACTCCACCCTAGGAACTAAAAGTTAATGACCCCGGGAGCCTCAGAGACCTCCCAAAGCGTGACACGAGGACAGTTTCAGTACGACAAGCTGGGAGAGCCGGGGTGAGAACAGAACGGGCAGGTCCGGAATGCGCTATGAAACCGGGATCGGAAAACATTGCCTCGACCCTCCAGCCTGACAGATTCCTCACAGGAAATCAGCCCAGGATCATTGTGCAGTGGGACTGGCTTTTAACCAGAGAACTGCAAGCGAAATTAACACCACACACACACACAAAGACAGAAACAGAAAGGAACTTTGGAAAAAGTTAGACAAAACTTTCTCTCCTGACTTTTGTCAGCAGTGGTTTCTCTTACCGAGTGATTGGAGCGCCTCTTCTTGGAACCTCTGCTAAACATGTTCATCCTAGTTCAGGGGGTCTGTTCAAATAAGAGCCACAGGGTGAGAGAGGGGAGGAGAGGGCACGAGGAGCTATCTAGCTTGCGAGTTTCAGTTTGAGGTCTGTCTCCCTCTATCTCTCTCTCTCTCTCTCTCTCACACACACATTAATTCTGAAAGTGGGAGGGTTCCTGGGCTGAGTCACACACATGGAATAGCTCCAGGGAGTGAACAACAGAACCCAGGAGAGAGTTGGATAGCGTGGCAAGGAGCATCAGGACCAAGCAACTTCAGGGTCAGGGCTGAGGGAGCGCCGCACTGTCGGAGGGTCAGTGCTAAGGGAGCGCCGCACTGTTGGAGGGTCAGTGCTGAGGGAGCGCCGCACTGTCGGAGGGTCAGCGCTGAGGGAGCGCCGCACTGTCGGAGGGTCAGCGCTGAGGGAGTGCTGCACTGTCGGAGGGTCAGTGCTGAGGGAGTGCCGCACTGTGGGAGGGTCAGTGCTGAGGGAGCGCCGCACTGTGGGAGGGTCAGTGCTGAGGGAGCGCCGCACTGTGGGAGGGTCAGTGCTGAGGGAGCGCCGCACTGTGGGAGGGTCAGTGCTGAGGGAGCGCCGCACTGTGGGAGGGTCAGCGCTGAGGGAGCGCCGCACTGTGGGAGGGTCAGTGCTGAGGGAGCGCCGCACTGTGTGAGGGTCAGTGCTGAGGGAGCGCCGCACTGTGGGAGGGTCAGTGCTGAGGGAGCGCCGCACTGTCGGAGGGTCAGCGCTGAGGGAGCGCCGCACTGTCGGAGGGTCAGTGCTGAGGGAGCGCCGCACTGTCGGAGGGTCAGCGCTGAGGGAGCGCCGCACTGTCGGAGGGTCAGCGCTGAGGGAGCGCCGCACTGTCGGAGGGTCAGTGCTGAGGGAGCGCCGCACTGTCGGAGGGTCAGTGCTGAGGGAACGCCGCACTGTGGGAGGGTCAGTGCTGAGGGAGCGCCGCACTGTCGGAGGGTCAGTGCTGAGGGAGCGCCGCACTGTGGGAGGGTCAGTGCTGAGGGAACGCCGCACTGTGGGAGGGTCAGTGCTGAGGGAGCGCCGCACTGTCGGAGGGTCAGTGCTGAGGGAGCGCCGCACTGTCGGAGGGTCAGTGCTGAGGGAGCGCCGCACTGTCGGAGGGTCAGTGCTGAGGGATTGTAGCACTGAGGAATGAAACTCAAACCCAAGATGATTTTGGGCACCTGAAGTTGTGGAACAAGACTATAGAAATCCGAATGAGTGGAAACATTCCCAAAATTCATCCTCCATCTTCCACATCATGGCCGTCCATTCAGGAACCAATGGCGAGACTGGGCCATCTACGTAAACCCATCCGAATCCTCTGTAGAATCTCATAGGTGAAGTGACGTGGACTGTCCAGACTCTGCCTCATGCCCCATTATCCTTGACCAATCTGACATGCCTGTCCCCTCATCTTCCACCTGTCCAAACTTCCACAGATCGGAAACTCTGCAGTCCCCAGATCCAAACTCACTCTGGCTATAGAGCCGCCAGAGCCTCCATTGTATAATGCCCAGCCCGGCACTCTAACCCCTCCTTCTGTTTAAATTATTCACTCACAGGAGTTGCGGGCGGCTGGCTGGGCCCACATTTATTGTTCCTAACTAATTGCCCTTGACCAGAGGGGCATTTAAGTTTCAACCTCGTGGCTGTGGGTCTGCAGACACATAACGTCCAAACCAGGCAAGGACAGCAGATTCCCATTCCTAAAGGGGATGAGAATACTGAAATCTTTAAACTCCTCCAGCACCAACAACCCTCCCTAACTCTGTAACCTCCCCCAATCCCTACACCCCTCCCTAACTCTGTAACCTCCCCCAATCCCTACACCCCTCCCTAACTCTGTAACCTCCCCCAATCCCTACAACCCTCCCTAACTCTGTAACATCCTCCAGCCTCTACACCCCTCCCTATCTCTGTAACCTCCCCCAATCCCTACACCCCTCCCTAACTCTGTAACCTCCCCCAATCCCTACACCCCTCCCTAACTCTGTAACCTCCCCCAATCCCTACACCCCTCCCTAACTCTGTAACCTCCCCCAATCCCTACAACCCTCCCTAACTCTGTAACATCCTCCAGCCTCTACACCCCTCCCTAACATTGTAACCTCCTACAGCCCCTACAACCCTCCCTATCTCTGTAACCTCCTACAGCCCCTACAACCCTCCCTATCTCTGTAACCTCCTCCAGCCCCTACAAACCTCCCTATCTCTGTAACCTCCCCCAGACTCTACACCCCTCCCTGTCTCTGTAACCTCCTCCAGCCCCTACAACCCTCCCTATATCTGTAACCTCCTCCAGACTCTATACCCCTCCCTATCACTGTAACCTCCTCCAGCCCCTACAACACTCCCTAACACTGTAAACTACTCAAGCCCCTACAACACTCCCTATCTCTGAAACCTCCTCCAGCCCCTACAACCTTCCCTATCTCTGTAACCTCCTCCAGCCCCTACACCCCTACATATATCTGTAACCTCCTCCATCCCCTACAAACTTCCCTATCTCTGTAACATCCTCCAGCCCCTAAAACCATCCCTATCCTTATAACCTCCTCCAGACCCTACAACCCTCCCTAACTCTGTAACCTCCTCCAGCGCCTACACCCCTCCTTATCCCTGTAACCTCCTCCAGCCCCTTCAACCCTCCCTATACCTGTAAATTCCTCCAGCCCCTACAACCCTCCCTATCTCTGTAACTTCCTTCAGTCCCTAAAACCCTCCCTATCTCTGTAACCGCCTCAAGCCCATACACCCCTCCCTATCTCTGTAACCCCCTCCAAACCCTACAAACGTCCCTGTCTCTGAAACCAACTCCCGCCCATGCAACACCCCCTATCTCTGTAACCTCCTCCACCTCTCCCTATCTCTGTAACCTCCTCCAGCCCCTACAACGCTCCCTAACTCTGTAACCTACTCCAGCCCCTACACCCCTCCCTATCTCTGAAACCTCCTCCAGCCACTACACCCCACCCTATATCTGTAACCTCCTCCAGCCCCTACACCCCTCATTATCCCTGTAACCTCCTCCAGTCCCTACAACCCTCCCTATCTCTGTAACCTCCTCCAGCCCCTACAACCATCCCTACCTCTGTAAATTCCTCCAGCCCCTACACCACTCCCTATTTCTGTAACCTCCACCAGTACCTACACCACTCCGGATCTCTGTAAACTGCCCCAGCCCCTACCCCCCTCCCTATCTCTGTAACCTCCTCCAGTCCCTACAACCCTCACTATCTCTGTAACCTCCTCAGCCCCTACAACCCTCCCTAACTCTGTAACCTCCTCCATCTCCTACACCCCTCCCTATCTCTGTAAACTCCTCCAGCCCCTACAGCCCTCCCTATCGCTGTAACCTCCTCAAGTACCTACACCCCTCAATATCTCTGTAACCTCCTCCATCCCCTACAAACCTCTCTATCTCTGTAATCTCCTCCAGCCCCTAAACCCCTCCTTATCTCTGTAACCTCCTCCAGCACGTAGAACCCTCCCTATCTCTGTAACCTCCTCCAGCCATCACAACCCTCCCTATCTCTGAAACCACCTCCAGCCCCTACAACCCGCCCTATCTCTGTAACCTCCTCCAGCCCCTACATCCCTCCCTATCTCTGTAACCTCCACCAACCTCTCCACCCTCCCTATCTCTGTAACCTCCTCCAGCCCCTACACACCTCCCTATCTCATAAAACTCCTCCAGTCCCTAAACCACTCCCTATCTCTGTAACCTCCTCGAGCCCCTACACCCCTCCCTAACTCTGTAACCTCCTCCAGCCCCTACACCCCTCCCTATCTCTGTAACCTCCTCCAGCCGCTACAAACCTCCCTATCTCTGTAACCTCCTCAAGCCACTACACCCCTCCCTATCTCTGTAACCTCCTCTAGCCCCTACAACCCTCCCTATCTCTGTAACCTCCTCTAGCCCCTACAACCCTCCTTATCTCAGTAAGCTCCTCCAGCCCCTACAACCCTCTCTATTTCTGTTACCTCCTCCAGCCACTACACCCTCCCTATCTCTGTAACCTCCTCCAGCCCCATACAAACCTCCCTATCTCTGTAACCTCCTCCAGCCCATGCACCCCTCCCTATCTCTTTAACCACCTCCAGCCCCTACATCCGACTCTATTACTGTAACCTCCTCCAGCCCCTACAACCCTCCCTATCTCAGTAACGTCCTCCAGCCCCTACAATCCTCCCTATCTCTGTACCCTCCTCCAGCCCCTACAACACTCCCTATCTCTGTCACCTCCTCCACACCTCACTATCTCTGTAACCTCCTCCAGCCCCTTCAACCCTCCCTATCCATATAACCTCCTCCAGCAGCTACAACGCTCCCAATCTCTGTAACCTCCTCCAGCCCCTACACCCCTCCCTACCTGTGTAACTTCCTCCAGCCACCACAACGCTCCCTATCTATGTAACCTCCTCCAGCACCTAAAACCCTCCCTATCTCTGTAAACACCTCCAGTCCCTATACCCATCCCTATCTCTGTAACTTCCTCGAGCCTCTACAACCCTTCCTCACTCAATAACCTCCTCCAGTCCCTAAACCTCTGCCTATCTCTGTCACCGCCTCCAGCACACATAACACTATCTCTGTAACCTGCACCAGCCCCGTACACTCCTCCCTATCTCTGTAACCTCCTCCAGCCCCTAGAACTGACCCTACTACTGTAACCTCCTCCAGTCGCTACAACCATCCCTATCTCTGTAACCTCCAGCCCTTCACCCCTCCCTATCTCTGTAACCTCCCCCAATCCCTACAACCCTCCCTAACTCTGTAACATCCTCCAGCCGCTACACCCCTCCCTAACATTGTAACCTCCTCCAGCCCCTACAACCCTTCCTATCTCTGTAACCTCCTCCAGCCCCTACAAACCTCCCTATCTCTGTAACCTCCTCCAGACTCTACACCCCTCCCTATCTATGTAACCTCCTCCAGCCCCTACACCATCCCTAACTCTGTAACCTCCTCCAGCCCCTACAACCATCCCTATCTCTGTAACCTCCTCCAGAATCCATACCCCTCCCTATCTCTGTAACCTCCTCAAGCTCCTACAACACTCCGTAACTCTGTAACCTACTCCAGCCCCTACAACACTCCCTATCTCTGAACCCTCCTCCAGCCCCTACACCCCTCACTATCCCTGTAACCTCCTCCAGCCCCTACAACCCTCCCTACCTCTGTAAATTCCTCCAGCCCCTACACCACTCCCTATCTCTGTAAACTCCTCCAGTCCCTACAACCCTCACTATCTCTGTAACCTCCTCCAGCCCCTACAACCCTCCCTAACTCTGTAACCTCCTCCATCTCCTAAACCCCTCCCTATCTCTGTAAACTCCTCCAGCCCCTACACCCCTCCCTATCGCTGTAACCTCCTCCAGTCCCGACAACCCTCCCTATCTCTGTAACCTCCTCCAGTACCTACACCCCTCAATATCTCTGTAACCTCCTCGAGCCCCATACAACGCTCTCTATCTCTGTAACCTCCTCCATCCCAAACAAACCACTCTATCTCTGTAACCTCCTCCAGCCCCTAAACCCCTCCCTATCTCTGTAACATCCTCCAGCCCCTACAACCCTCCCTATCTCTGCAACCTCCTCCAGCCCCTACAACCCTCCCTATCTCTGTAACATCCTCCAGCCATCACAAACCACCCTATCTCTGTAACCACCTCCAGCCCCTTCTCCCCTCCCTATCTCTGTAACCTCCTCCAGCCCCTACACCCCTCCCTATCTCGGTAACCTCCTCCAACTCCTCCACCCTCCCTATCTCTGTAACCTCCTCCAGCCCCTACACCCCTCCCTATAAAACTCCTCCAGTCCCTAAACCACTCCCTATCTCTGTAACCTCCTCCAGCCCCTACACCCCTCCCTAACTCTGTAACCTCCTCCAGCCCCTACACCCCTCCCAATCTCTGTAATCTCCTCCAGCCGCTACAGCCCTCCCTATCTCTGTAATCTCAGGCCCCTACAACCCTTCCTATCTCTGTAACCTCCTCAAGCCACTACACCCCTCCCGATCTCTGTAACCTCCTCCAGCCCCATACAAACTTCTTTATCTCTGTAACCTCGTCCATCCCCTACAAACCTCCCTAGCTCTGTAACCTCCTCCAGCCCCTACACCCCTCCCTATCTCTGTAACCTCCTCCAGCACCTGGAGAACCCACCCTATCTCAGTAAGCTCCTCCAGCCAATACAACCTCTCTATCTCTGTAACCTCCTCCAGCCCCATACAAACCTCCCTATCTCTGTAACCTCCTCCAGCCCATACACCCCTCTCTATCTCTGTAACCTCCTCCAGCCCCTACAACTGACCCTATTACTGTAACCTCCTCCAGCCCCTACACCCCTCCCTATCTCTGTAACCTCCTCCAGCCCCTACAACACTCCCTATCTCGGTCACCTCCTCCACACCTCCCGATCTCTGTAACCTCCTCCAGCGCCTACAACCCTCCTTATCCCTGTAACCTCCTCCAGCCTCTTCAGCCCTCCCTATCCCTGTAAATTCCTCCAGCCCCTACAACCCTCCCTATCTCTGTAACTTCCTTCAGCCCCTAAAACCCTCCCTATCTCTGTAACCGCCTCAAGCCCATACACCCCTCTCTATCTCTGTAACCCCCTCCAAACCCTACAATCCTCCCTTTCTCTGAAACCAACTCCAGCCAATGCAACCCTCCCTATCTCTGTAACCTCCACCACCCCTCCCTATCTCTGTAAACTCCTCCAGCCCCTACAACACTCCCTAACTCTGTAACCTACTCCAACACCTACAACACTCCCTATCTCTGAAACCTCCTCTAGCCACTACACCCCACCCTATCTCTGTAACCTCATCCAGCCCCTACACCCCTCACTATCCCTGCAACCTCCTCCAGTCCCTACAACCCTCCCTATCTCTGTAACCTCCTCCAGCCCCAACAGCCATCCCCACCTCTGTAAATATGTCCAGCCCCTACACCACTCCCTATCTCTGTAACCTCCTCCAGCCCCTACACCCCTCCCTATCTCTGTAACCTCCTCCAGCCCCTACAACCCTCCCTATCTCTGTAACCTCCTCCAACCCCTACACCCCTCCCTATCTCTGTAATCTACTCCAGCCCCTACAACCCTCCCTATCTCTGTAACCTTCTCCAGCCCCTACAACCCTCACTATCTCTGTAACCTCCTCCATCTCCTACACCCCTCCGTATCTCTGTAAACTCCTCCAGCCCCTACAGCCCTCCCTATCTCTGTAACCTCCAGCCCCTACACCCCTCCCAATCGCTGTAACCTCCTCCAGTCCCGACAACCCTCCCTATCTCTGTAACCTCCTCCAGTCATCACAACCCTCCCTATCTCTGTAACCACCTTCAGCCCCTACAACCCTCCCGATCTCTGTAACCTCCTCCAGCCCCTACACCCCTCCCTATCTCTGTAACCCCCTCCAAACCCTACAATCCTCCCTTTCTCTGAAACCAACTCCAGCCAATGCAACCCTCCCTATCTCGGTAACCTCCTCCACCCCTCCCTATCTCTGTAAACTCCTCCAGCCCCTACAACACTCCCTAACTCTGTAACCTACTCCAGCCCCTACAACACTCCCTATCTCTGAAACCTCCTCTAGCCACTACACCCCACCCTATATCTGTAACCTCATCCAGCCCCTACACCCCTCACTATCCCTGCAACCTCCTCCAGTCCCTACAACACTCCCTAACTCTGTAACCTACTCCAGCCCCTACAACACTCCCTATCTCTGAAACCTCCTCTAGCCACTACACCCCACCCTATATCTGTAACCTCATCCAGCCCCTACACCCCTCACTATCCCTGCAACCTACTCCAGTCCCTACAACCCTCCCTATCTCTGTAACCTCCTCCAGCCCCAACAGCCATCCCCACCTCTGTAAATATGTCCAGCCCCTACACCACTCCCTATCTCTGTAACCTCCACCAGTACCTACACCACTCCGGATCTCTGTAAACTCCCCCAGCCCCTACACCCCTCCCTATCTCTGTAAACTCCTCCAGCACCTACAGCCCTCCCTATCTCTGTAACCTCCAGCCCCTACACCCCTCCCTATCGCTGTAACCTCCTCCAGTCCCGACAACCCTCCCTATCTCTGTAACCTCCTCCAGTACCTACACCCCTCAATATCTCTGTAAGCTCCTCCATCCCCTAAAAACCTCTCTATCTCTGTAACCTCCTCCAGCCCCTAAACCCCTCCCTATGTCTGTAACCTCCTCCAGCACGTAGAACCCTCCCTATCTCTGTAACCACCTCCAGCCCCTACAACCCTCCCTATCTCTGTAACCTCCTCCAGTCATCACAACCCTCCCTATCTCTGTAACCACCTCCAGCCCCTACAACCCTCCCTATCTCTGTAACCTCCTCCAGCCCCTACACCCCTGCCTACCTCTGTAACCTCCACCGACCCCTCCACCCTCCCTATCTCTGTAACCACCTCCAGCCCCTACACCCCTCCCTATCTCATAAAACTCCTCCAGTCCCTAATCCACTCCCTATCTCTGTAACCTCCTCGAGCCCCTACAGCCCTCCCTAACTCTGTAACCTCCTCCAGCCCCTACACCCCTCCCTATCTCTGTAACCTCCTCAGATGTTACAGCCCTCCCTATCTCTGTAACCTCCAGCCCATCCAACCCTCCCTATCTCTGTAACCTCCTCCAGCCACTACAACCCTCCCTATATCTGTAACCTCTTCCAGCCCCATACAAACCTGTTTATCTCTGTAACCTCGTCCATCCCCTACAAACCTCCCTATCTCCGTAACCTCCTCCAGCCTCTACACCCCTCCCTATCTCTGTCACCTCCTCCAGCCCCTACAACCATCCCTATCTCTGTAACCTCCTCCAGCCCCTACAACCCTCTCTATTTCTGTAACCTCCTCCAGCCACTACACCCCTCCCTATCTCTGTAACCTCCTCCAGCCCATACACCCCTCCCTATCTCTGTAACCTCCTCCAGCCACTACATCCGACCCTATTACTGTAACCTCCTCCAGCCCCTACAACCCTCCCAGCTCAGTAACGTCCTCCAGCCCCTGCAATCCTCCCTATCTCTGTAACCTCCTCCAGCCCCTACAACACTCCCTATCTCTGTCACCTCCTCCACACCTCCCGATCTCTGTAACCTACTCCAGCCCCTTCAACCCTCCCTATCCCTATAACCTCCTCCAGCCGCTACAATGCTCCCAATCTCTGTAACCTCCTCCAGCCCCTACACCCCTCCCTACCTGTGTAACTTCCTCCAGCGACCACAACGCTCCCTATCTATGTAACCTCCTCCAGCACCTAAAACACTCCCCATCTCTGTAAACACCTCCAGTCCCTACACCCATCCCTATCTCTGTAACCTCCTCGAGCCTCTACAACCCTTCCTAACTCTATAACCTCCTCCAGTCCCTAAAACTCTGCCTATCTCTGTCACCGCCTCCAGCACACATAACCCTATCTCTGTAACATGCACCAGCCCCGTACACTCCTCCCTATCTCTGTAACCTCCTCCAGCCCCTAAAACCGACCCTACTACTGTAACCTCCTCCAGTCGCTACAACCCTCCCTATCTCTGTAACCTCCTCCAACCCCTACAACCATCCCTATCCTTATAACCTCCTCCAGACACTACAACCCTCCCTAACTCTGTAAACTCCTCCAGCGCCTACACCCCTCCTTATCCCTGTAACCTCCTCCAGCCCCTTCAACCCTCCCTATCCCTGTAACTTCCTTCAGCCCCTAAAACCCTCCCTATCTCTGTAACCGCCTCAAGCCCATACACCCCTCCCTATCTCTGTAAACCTCTGCAAAACCTACAATCCTCCCTTTCTCTGAAACCACCTCCAGCCCCTGCAACCCTCCCTATCTCTGTAACCTCCTCCACCCCTCCCTATCTCTGTAACCTCCTCCAGCCCCTTCAACCCTCCCTATCTCTGAAACCTCCTCCAGCCCCTACAACCCACCCTAACTCTGTAAACTCCTCCAGCCCCTACAACCCACCCTATCTCTGTAACTTCCTCCAGTCTCTACACGCCTCCCTATCTCTGTAACCTCTCCCAGCCCCTAAACCCCTCCCTATCTCTGTAAACTCCTCCAGTCCCTACACCCCTCCGTAACTCTGCAACCTCCTCCAGCCCCTACACCCCTCCCTAATACTGTAAACTCCTCCAGCCTCTACACCCCTCCCTATCTCTGTAACCTCATCCAGCCCCTACAACCCTCCCTATCTCTGTAACCTCATCCAGCCCCTACACCCCTCCCTAATACTGTAAACTCCTCCAGCCCCCTACACCCCTCCCTAACTCTGTAACCTCATCCAGCCCCTACAACCCTCCCTATCTCTGTAACTTCCTCCAGTCCCTACACCCCTCCCTATCTCTGTAACCTCCAGCCCATACACCCCTCCCTATCTCTGTAACCTCCTCCAGCCACTACACCCCTCCCTATCTCTGTAACCTCCTCGAGCCACTACACCCCTCCCTATCTCTGTAACCTCCTCCATCCCCTATAAAGCTCCCTATTACCGAAAGTTCCTCCAGCCCCTACACCCCTCCCTATCTCTGCAACCTCCTCCAACACCTACAACCCTGTCTATTTCTGGAACCTCATCCAGCCTCCACAACCCTCCCTAACTCTTTAACATCCTCCAGCACCTGCAACCCTCCCTATCTCTGTAAACTCCTCCAGTCCCTACACCCCTCCCTATCTCTGTAACCTCCTCGAGCCACTACACCCCTCCCTATCTCTGTAACCTCCTCCATCCCCTACAAAGCTCCCTATTACCGAAAGCTCCTCCAGCCCCTACACCCCTCCCTATCTCTGCAACCTCCTCCAGCACCTACAACCGACCGTATCACTGTAACCTCCACCAGACCCAACAACCCTCCCTATCTCTGTACCGTCCTCCAGCCCCTACACCCCTCCCTCTCTCTAACCTCCTCCAGCCCCTACACCCCTCTCTATCTCTGTAACCTCCTCCAGTCTCTACAAACATCCATATCTCTGTAACCTCCTCCAGCCCCTACAACCCTCCCTACCCCTGTAACATCCTCCAGATCCTACAACCCTCCCTATCTCTGTACCCTCCTCCAGCCCCTACAACCCTCCCTATCTTGGTAAACCTCCTTCAGCCCCTACAACCCTCCCTATCTCAGTAACCTCCTCCAACCACTACAATCCTCCCTTTCTCTGTAACCACCTCCAGCCCCTACAACCTTCCCTATCTCTGTAACCTCCTCCAGCACCTAAACCCCTCCCTATCACTGTAACCTCCCCCAGCCTCTACAACCCTCCCTTCTCTGTAACCTCCTCCAGCCCCTACAACCCTACCTATCTCAGTAGCCTCCTCCAGCCCCTACAACCCTGCCTATCTCTGTAACCTCCTCCAGCTCCCACACCCCTCCCTAACTCTGTAACCTCCTCCAGCCCATGCACCCCTCCCTATCTCTGTAAACTCCTCCAGCCTCTACACCCCTGCCTATCCCTGTAACCTCCTCCAGCCCCTACAACACTCCCTAACTCTGTAACCACCTCCAGCCCATACAAACCTCCCTAACTCGGTAACCTCTTCCAACCCCTACAACCCTCCCTATCTCTGTAAATTCCTCCAGTCCCTACACCCTTCCCTATGTCTGTAAGCTCCTCCAGCCCCTACAGCATTCCCTATCTCTCTAACCTCCTCCAGCACCTACACCTTCCCCATCACTGTAAACTCCTACAGCCCCTACACCCCTCCCTACCTCTACAACCTCCTCCAGCCCCAACAGCCCTCCCTATCTCTCCAACCTTCTCCAGGCCCTACAATCCTCCCTGTCTCTGTAACCTCCTCCACCCCCTACACCCCTCCTAATCCCTGTAACCTCCTCCAGACCCTACACCCCTCCCTATCTCTGTAACCTCCTCCAGCCCCTTCAACCCTCCCTATACCTGTACCTTCCTTCAGCCCCGTACACCCCTCCCTATCTCTGTAACCTCCTCCAGACCCTACACCCCTCCCTATCCCTGGAACCTCCTCCAGACCCTACAACCCTCCCCATCTCTGTAACTTCCTCCAGCCCATACACCCCTCCCTATCCCTATAACCGCTCCAACCACTATAATCCTCCCTTTCTCTGTAAACACCTCCAGCCCCTACACCGCTCCCTATCTCTGTAACCTCCTCCAACCCCTACAATCCTCCCTTTCTCTGTAACCACCTCCAGCCCCTACAACTCTCCCTATCTCTGTAAGCTCCTCCAGCCCTTACAACTCTCCCTATTTTTGTAACCTCCTCCAGCCCCTACAACCTTCCCTATCTCTGTAACCTCCTCCAGCCTCTACAAACCTCCCTTCTCTGTAACCTCCTCCAGCCCCAACAACCCTACCTATCTCTGTAGACCCCTCCAGCCCCTACAAACCTCCCTATCTCTGTAACCTCCTCCAGCCCCAACACGCCTCCCTAACTCTGTAACCTCCTCCTGCCCATACACCCATCCCTAGCTCTGTAACCTCCTCCAGTCTCTACACCCCTCCCTATCCCTGTAACCTCCTGCAGTCCCGACAACCCTCCCTATCTCTGTAACCTCCTCCAGCCTCTACAACCCTCCCTATCTCTGTAACCTCCTCCAGTCCCTACATCCCTCCCTATCTCTGTAACCTCCTCCAGCCACTACACCCCTCCCTATTTCTGTAACCCCCTCCAGCCCCTACACCGCTCCCTATCTCTGTAAGCTCCTCCAGCCCCGACAGCCCTCCCTATCTCTCTAACCTCCTCCAGACCCTACACCTTCCCTATCTCTGTAAACACCTACAGCCCATACACCCCTCCCTATCTCTGTAACCTCCTCCAGCCCCTACAACCCTCCCTATCTCTGCAACCCCCTCCAGCCGCTACACCCCTATCTCTGTAACCTCCTCCACCCCTCCCTATCTCTGTAACCTCCTCCAGCCCCTTCAACCCTCCCTATCCCTGTAACCTCCTCCAGCCCCTACAACCCTCCCTAGCTCTGTAACCTCCTCCAACTCCTACACCCCTCCCTATCTCTGTAACATCCTCCAGTCCCTACACCCCTCCCTATCTCTGTAACTTCCTCCAGCCCCTACAACCCTGTCTCTGTAACTTCCTTCAGCCCCTAAAAACCTCCCTATATCTGGAAACTCCTCCAACCCCTACTACCCTCTTTCTCTGTAACCTCCCCCAGCCCCTTCAACCCTATCTCTCTAAACTGCTCCAGCTACAACCTCCCTATCCCTTTAACCTTCTCCAGCCCCTGCAACCCTCCCTCTGTAACCACCTCCAGCCCCTACAAACGTCCCTATCTCTGTAACCCCCTCCAGTACCTACATTCCTCCCAGTCCCTGTAACCTCCTTCTGCCCCAGAACCCTCCCTATCACTGGAACATCCTCCAGCCCGTACACCCCTCCCTACCTCTGTAACATTCTGCAGTCCCTACTACTCTCCCTATCTCTGTAACCTCCTCCAGTACCTACACCCATCACTATCTCTGTAACCTCCTCCAGTCCCTACAACCCTCCGTATCCCTGTAACCTCCTCCAGGACCTACAACCCTCCCTATCTCTGTAACCTCCTCCAGCCACCACAACCATCCCTATCTCAGTAACCTCCTCCAGCACCTAGAACCCACCCTATCTCTGTAACCAATTCCAGCACCTACAACCCTCCCATTCCGTTACCTCCTCCAGCCCCAACAGCCCTCCCTATCTCTGTAAACTCCTTCAGCCCCTACCACCGTCCCTAGCTGTGTAACCTCAAGCCCCTACACCCCTCCCTATCTCTGTAACCTCCTCCAACCCCTACAACCCTCCCTATCTCTGTAACCTCCTCCAGCTCCTATAACCCTCCCTTTCTCTGTAACCTCCTCCAGCCCCTACAACCGTCCCTATTTCTGTAACCTCCTCCAGCACCTAGAACCCACCCTATCTCTGTAACCAATTCCAGCACCTACAACCCTCCCATTCCGTTACCTCCTCCAGCCCCGACAACCCTCCCTAACTCTGTAATCACCTCCAGCCACCACATCCGTCCATATCTGTTACCTCCTCCAGCCCCTACAACCCTCTCTATCTCTATAACCTCCTCCAGCCACCACAACCCTCCTTATCTCTGTAACCTCCTCCAGTCCCTACACCCTTTCCTATCTCTGTAACCTCCTCCAGCCTCTACAACCCTCCCTAACTCTGTAACCTCCTCCAGTCCCTACACCTCTGCCTATCTCTGTCACAGCCTCCAGCACACATAACCCAATCTCTGTAACCTCCACCAGCCCCGTACACCCCTCCTAATCTCTGTAACCTCCTCCAGCCCCTACAATCGTCCCTATCTCTGTAACCTCCTCCAGCTCCTATAACCCTCCCTTTCTCTGTAACCTCCTCCAGCCCCTACAACCGTCCTTATGTCTGTAACCCCCTCCAGCCGCTACACCCCTCCCTATCTCTGTAACCTCCTCCACCCCTCCCTATCTCTGTAACCTTCTCCAACCCCTTCAACCCTCCCTATCCCTGTAACCTCCTCCAACCCCTACAACCCTCTTTCTCTGTAACCTCCTCCAGCCCCTACACCCCTCCCTATCTCTGTAACATCCTCCAGCCCCTACACCGCTCCCTATCTCTGTAACCTCCTCCAGCCCCTACACCCCTCCCTATCTCTGTAACCTCCTCCAGCCCCTACACCGCTCCCTATCTCTGTAACTTCCTCCAGCCCCAACAACCCTATCTCTGTAACTTCCTTCAGCCCCTAAAACCCTCCCTATATCTGGAACCTCCTCCAACCCCTACAACACTCTTTCTCTGTAACCTCCCCCAGCCCCTTCAACCCTATCTCTCTAAACTGCTCCAGCTCCAACCTCCCTATCCCTTTAACCTTCTCCAGCCCCTGCAACCCTCCCTAGCTCTGTAACCTCCTCCAGCCCCTACAACCCTCCCTATCCCTGTAACCTCATCCAGCTCCTATAACCCTCCCTTTCTCTGTAACCTCCTCCAGCCCCTACAACCCTCCCTATCTCTGTAACCACCGCCAGCCCCTACAAACGTCCCTATCTCTGTAACCCCCTCGAGCCCCTACACCCCTCCATATCTCTGTAACCTCCTCCAGTACCTACAGCCCTCCCAGTCCCTGTAACCTCCTCCAGCCCCAGAACCCTCCCTATCACTGGAACATCCTCCAGCCCGTACACCCCTCCCTATCTCTGTAACATCCTGCAGTTCCTACTACTCTCCCTATCTCTGTAACCTCCTCCAGTACCTACACCCATCACTATATCTGTAACCTCCTCCAGTCCCTACAGCCCTCTGTATCCCTATAACCTCCTCCAGACCCTACAATCCTCCTTATCTCTGTAACCTCCTCCAGCCACAACCGTCCCTATCTCAGTAACCTCCTCCAGCCCCAACAGCCCTCCCTATCTCTGTAAACTCCTTCAGCCCCTACAACCGTCCCTAGCTGTGTAACCTCCTGAAGCCCCCTACACCACTCCCTATCTCTGTAACCTCCTCCAACCCCTACAACCCTCCCTATCTCTGTAATCTCCTCCAGCTCCTATAACCCTCCCTTTCTCTATAACCTCCTCCAGCCCCTACAACCGTCCCTATCCCTGTAACCTCATCCAGCTCCTATAACCCTCCCTTTCTCTGTAACCTCCTCCAGCCCCTACAACCCTCCCTATCTCTGTAACCACTGCCAGCCCCTACAAACGTCCCTATCTCTGTAACCCCCTCGAGCCCCTACACCCCTCCATATCTCTGTAACCTCCTCCAGTACCTACAGCCCTCCCAGTCCCTGTAACCTCCTCCAGCCCCAGAACCCTCCCTATCACTGGAACATCCTCCAGCCCGTACACCCCTCCCTATCTCTGTAAACATCCCTGCAGTTCCTACTACTCTCCCTATCTCTGTAACCTCCTCCAGTACCTACACCCATCACTATATCTGTAACCTCCTCCAGTCCCTACAGCCCTCTGTATCCCTATAACCTCCTCCAGACCCTACAATCCTCCTTATCTTTGTAACCTCCTCCAGCCACAACCGTCCCTATCTCAGTAACCTCCTCCAGCCCCAACAGCCCTCCCTATCTCTGTAAACTCCTTCAGCCCCCTACAACCGTCCCTAGCTGTGTAACCTCCTGAAGCCCCTACACCACTCCCTATCTCTGTAACCTCCTCCAACCCCTACAACCCTCCCTATCTCTGTAATCTCCTCCAGCTCCTATAACCCTCCCTTTCTCTATAACCTCCTCCAGCCCCTACAACCGTCCCTATCTCTGTAACCTCCTCCAGCTCCTATAACCCTCCCTTTCTCTGTAACCTCCTCCAGCCCCTACAACCCTCCCTATCTCTGTAACCTCCTCCAGCCCCTACAACCGTCCCTATCTCGGTAACCTCCTCCAGCACCTATAACCCTCCCTTTCTCTGTAACCTCCTCCAGCTCCTACAACCGTCCCTATCTCGGTAACCTCCTCCAGCCCCTACAACCCTCCCTATTTCTGTAACCTCCTCCAGCCCCTACACCCCTCCCTATCTCTGTAACCTCCTCCAGCCCCTACACCCCTCCCTATCTCTGTAACCTCCTCCGTACCTTCAGCTGCCTGGGGGAGGCCTTGAGCTCTGGAATTCCCTCCCTGAACCTCTCCACCTCCCTCTCTCTCTCTCTCTCTCACCTCCTTAAAAACCACCTCTGTGACCGAGCTTTGGGTTGCCTGTCCCTCGTACCTCCGCGTGGGGCTCGGGGTCGGGTTCCATCTGATTCACGCTCCCCGGGGATGGGGACAGTTTACTGTGGTGAAGGCGCTAAATAAATGCATGCGGGGCTGAAGCAAATCCCGGAGGCGCCGATCAGAATATAATCCCGGTTTATTTCAATTAAATGTGGATTTCACAATATACATTATTGTTAAACTACACAATACAACATGATCACGGAATTCAGTACAGTGCAAAACATCTCAAATACAGACAATACATAGTGTTTTAAATATTCGTATATATATATCTGTATGTATAATCAGACACACCATTTATTCCCCAATTTCACACTTCAGTTAATTTTTTTGCCCCAAGGAAATTGAAAGTAATTGGTTCAGGGTTGAGAGGAGCAGTGGGGGGTGTTGGGTGGAGTGGGGAAGGGGGCCAGGGAATGGGGAACAGGCTGCCCAGCCTCTCCAAAGGGGTGAGGGGGTTGGGGGGAGCACAGGCTCGAGGGGCTGAATCGCTTCTTTTTGCGGAGTGGCGGTCACGCTGCTTTGAGTTTCGGCCTTGGGGTGCAAAGCAGAGAGGGGGTGGGGGGGGGGGGGGGGGGTGGTGGGGAGCACGATGTGGGAGGGGGAAGGTCCCGATTCCGACCCGTGAGTGCTCCCCCACCCCCCCCCTCCCCCACACTCACCGCCGAGGGAGCTGCGCTTGTGGGGGGGGCGGGGGGGGTGGGGACTCGTGTCTTTGTGTCTGTTGTTCGGGTTCTGAGAGATCAGTACGGGAGCGACACGCACACTCCTGTGTGTGTGTGAGTGCGTGTGTGTGTGTGTGTGAGCGAGAGTGTGTGTGAGCGAGAGTGTGAGAGTGCGTGTGTGTGACTGTGAGCGAGTGTGTGTGAGTGCATGTGTGTGACTGTGAGCGAGTGTGTGTGAGTGCGTGTGTGTGAATGAGAGTGTGACTGTGAGAGTGTGTGTGTGTGTGTGAGAATATGAGAGCATGTGTGAGAGTGACTGTGTGTGAATGTGAGCGTGTGTGAACTTGTGTGAAAGTGAGCGAGTGTGAACGTGTGTGTGTGTGTGTGAATGCAAGCATGTGAGAGCGTGAGCGTGTGTGTGTGAATGTGAGCGTGCGTGTGAACGTGAGTGTGCGTGTGAACTTGAGTGAGTGTGTGTGTGTGAATGTGAGCATGTGTGTGTGAATGTGAGTGTGCGTGTGAACGTGAGTGTGAGCGTGCGTGTGTGTGAATGTGAGCGTGTGTGTGTGAATGTGAGCGAGAGTGTGTTGTGAGCGTGTGTGTGTGAACGTGTGTGAATGTGAGCATGTGTGTGAGCATGTGTGAATGTGTGTGTGAATGTGAGCATGTGTGTGTGAACGTGTGTGTGTGAACGTGAGTGTGAGCGTGTGTGTGAATGTGAGCGTCTGTGTGAGTGTGAGCGTCTGTGTGTGAATGTGAGCGAGTGTGTGAACGTGTGTGTGAATGTGAGCATGTGTGTGTGAACGCGTGTGTGTGAATGCGAGCGTGTGTGTGTGAACGTGTGTGTGTGAATGCGAGCGTGTGTGTGAACGTGTGTGTGAATGTGAGTGTATGAATGCGAGCGTGAGTGTGAGCGTGTGTGTGTGTGAACGTGAGCGTGTGTGAGTGTGAACTTGAGTGTGAGTGTGAGAATGTGAGCGTGTGTGCAATTGGCCCACATTCTGATGATGGCAAAGGTGGCGGGAGAGGTGGTTCAAAAGACCCAACGTCGAGCCCGGGATGCGCTGTCCTGTTCCCTCGTTCTTCCGAGTTCCCTATCTCGGCTGGGTTTGCCACACCAGGGGTGGGTGGGGGGGGGGCGGGTTAGTGTGCAGACAGCGGGCTTGGTTGTGTGTCCTCTGGTGTGCCGGCTGCTGAGGTTGGAGGTTGATAGACCAGGCGAGGAGGGAGAATGAGGAGGGGAGGGGAGAATGGTGTTCCAGAAATGCACTGCAACCCCCCCCCCCCCTCCCCCCCGCCCACCGTGCACTGAACCAACTGTCCTCACACTCCACGGCTTCTCTGGGGTAGTGTATGAGAGCGCAGGGTCAAAGCCTATATTACACGCAGAGCAAATTTTTAAAACGGCCAGACACACATACTGGCCCACAGGTATGCGAGAGGCATGAGTAAGCATTCTTCCTGGCTGGAGTGTTGTTGTGTTTAGCAGGGCTTTGTACAGAGTAAATCTCCCAACTACACCCGTCCCCCATCAAACACTCCCAGGGACAGGTACAGCACGGGGTTAGATACAGAGTAAAGCTCCCTCTACACTGTCCCCATCAAACACACCCAGGACAGGTACAGCACGGGGTTAGATACAGAGTAAAGCTCCCTCTACACTGTCCCCATCAAACACTCCCAGGACAGGTACAGCTCAGGGTTAGATACAGAGTAAAGCTCCCTCTACACCGTCCCCATCAAACACTCCCAGGACAGGTACAGCACAGGGTTAGATATAGAGTAAATCTCCCAGCTACACTGTCCCCATCAAACACTCCCAGGACAGGTACAGCACGGAGTTAGATACAGAGTAAAGCTCCCCTCTTCACCGTCCCCCATCAAACACTCCCAGGACAGGTACAGCACGGGGTTAGATACAGAGTAAAGCTCCCTCTACACTGTCCCCCATCAAACGCTCCCCAGGACAGGTGCAGCACGGGGTTAGATACAGAGTAAAGCTCCCTCTACACCGTCCCCACCAAACACTCCCAGGACAGGTACAGCACAGGGTTAGATATAGAGTAAATCTCCCAGCTACACTGTCCCCATCAAACACTCCCAGGACAGGTACAGCATGGGGTTAGATACAGAGTAAAGCTCCCTCCACACTGTCCCCATCAAACACTCCCAGGACAGGTACAGCACGGGGTTAGATACAGAATAAATCTCCCAACTACACTGTCCCCATCAAACACTCCCAGGACAGGTA
>JANJGN010005266.1:0-24748 GCA_026770705.1 Isurus oxyrinchus
CCCCTCCCCTTCTCCCTCAATCCCACCTACCCACCTTCTCCCTCCTCATCCCACCTACCCACCTACACCCCATCTCCCTCACCCACTTCCCCCCATCCTCCCTCATCCCCCGACCCCCTCAATCCCCACCTACCCTCTTCTCCCCGTCTCCCTCAATCCCCACCTACCCCAGCTTCTCCCCGTCTCCATCTATCCCACCTCCCACCTACCCACCCTCATCCCCGACTCCCTCAATCCCCACCTACCCACCCTCTACCCGTCTCCCTCAATCCCCACCTACCCATCTTCTCCCCATCTCCCTCCATCCCCACCTACCCACCTTCTCCCCGTCTCCCTCAATCCCCACCTACCCACCTTCACCCGTCTCCCTCCATCCCCACCTACGCACCTTCTCCCCGTCTCGCTCAGTCCCCACCTACCCACCTTCTCCCCGTCTCGCTCAGTCCCACCTACCACTCCCGTCGCAGCCCCCCCACCTTCACCCCGTCTCCCTCAATCCCCACCTACCCACCTTCTCCCCGTCTCCCTCAATCCCCACCTACCCACCTTCTCCCCATCTCCCTCAATCCCCACCTACCCACCTTCTCCCCGTCTCCCTCTATCCCCACCTGCCCACCTTCTCCCCATCTCCCTCAATCCCCACCTACTCACCTTCACCCCGTCTCCCTCAATCCCCAACTACCCAACTTTTCCACGTCTCCCTCAATCCCCAACTACCCACCTTTTCCAAAAATACCTCAATGCCCACCTATCCACATTCTCCCCGTCTCTCTCAATCGCCACCTACCCACCTTCTCCCCATCTCCCTCAATCCCCACCTACCCAACTTCTCCCCGTCTCCCTCAATCCCCCCTTCCCACCTTCTCCCCGTCTCCCTCACTCCCCACCTACCCACCTTCTCCCCGTCTCCCTCATCCCCACCTACCCACCTACACCCCGTCTCCCTCAATCCCAAACTTCCCCCCTTCTCCTCGTCTCCCTCAATCCCCACCTACCCACCTTCTCCCCGTCTCCCTCAATCCCCACCTACCCACCTTCTCCCCGTCTCCCTCAATCCCCACCTAGCCACCTTCACCCCGTCTCCCTCAATCCCCACCTACCCACCTTCTCCCCATCTCCCTCAATCCCCACCTACCCACCTTCTCCCCGTCTCCCTCAATCCCCACCTACCCACCTTCTCCCCGTCTCCCTCAATCCCCACCTACCCACATTCTCCCCGTACCCCTCAATCCCCACCTACCCACCTTCTCCCCGTCTCACTCAATCGCCACCTACTCAACTTATCCCCATATCCCTCAATCCCCAGCTACCCACCTTCTCCCCGTCTCCCTCAATCCCCACCTACCCACCTTCTCCCCGTCTCCCTCAATCCCCACCTACGCACCTTCTCCCCGTCTCGCTCAGTCCCCACCTACCCACCTTCTCCCCGTCTCGCTCAGTCCCCACCTACCCACCTTCACCCCGTCTCCCTCAATCCCCACCTACCCACCTTCTCCCCGTCTCCCTCAATCCCCACCTACCCACCTTCTCCCCATCTCCCTCAATCCCCACCTACCCACCTTCTCCCCGTCTCCCTCTATCCCCACCTGCCCACCTTCTCCCCATCTCCCTCAATCCCCACCTACTCACCTTCACCCCGTCTCCCTCAATCCCCAACTACCCAACTTTTCCACGTCTCCCTCAATCCCCAACTACCCACCTTTTCCAAAAATACCTCAATGCCCACCTACCCACATTCTCCCCGTCTCTCTCAATCGCCACCTACCCACCTTCTCCCCATCTCCCTCAATCCCCACCTACCCAACTTCTCCCCGTCTCCCTCAATCCCCCCTACCCACCTTCTCCCCGTCTCCCTCACTCCCCACCTACCCACCTTCTCCCCGTCTCCCTCATCCCCACCTACCCACCTACACCCCGTCTCCCTCAATCCCAAACTTCCCCCCTTCTCCTCGTCTCCCTCAATCCCCACCTACCCACCTTCTCCCCATCTCCCTCAATCCTCACCTACCCACCTTCACCCCTTCTCCCTCTATCCCCACCTACCCACCTTCACCCCATCTCCATCAATCCCCACCTACCCACCTTCACCCAGACCCCCCTCAATCCCCACCTACCCAGCATCTCCCCGTCTCCCTCAATCACCACCTACCCACCATCTGCCCCTCTCCCTCAATCCACTCCTACACACCTTTTCCCGTCTCCCTCAATCCCCACCTACCCATCTTCTCCCCGTCTCCCTCAATCCCCACGTACCCAGCTTCTCCCCGTCTCCATCTATCCCCACCTACTCACCTTCTACCCGTCTCCCTCAATCCCCACCTACCCACCATCTCCCCGTCTCCCTCAATCCCCACCTACCCACCCTCTACCCGTCTCCCTCAATCCCCACCTACCCATCTTCTCCCCATCTCCCTCCATCCCCACCTACCCAACTTCTCCCCGTCTCCCTCAATCCCCACCTACCCACCTTCACCCGTCTCCCTCCATCCCCACCTACGCACCTTCTCCCCGTCTCGCTCAGTCCCCACCTACCCACCTTCTCCCCGTCTCGCTCAGTCCCCACCTACCCACCTTCACCCCGTCTCCCTCAATCCCCACCTACCCACCTTCTCCCCGTCTCCCTCAATCCCCACCTACCCACCTTCTCCCCATCTCCCTCAATCCCCACCTACCCACCTTCTCCCCGTCTCCCTCTATCCCCACCTGCCCACCTTCTCCCCATCTCCCTCAATCCCCACCTACTCACCTTCACCCCGTCTCCCTCAATCCCCAACTACCCAACTTTTCCACGTCTCCCTCAATCCCCAACTACCCACCTTTTCCAAAAATACCTCAATGCCCACCTATCCACATTCTCCCCGTCTCTCTCAATCGCCACCTACCCACCTTCTCCCCATCTCCCTCAATCCCCACCTACCCAACTTCTCCCCGTCTCCCTCAATCCCCCCTTCCCACCTTCTCCCCGTCTCCCTCACTCCCCACCTACCCACCTTCTCCCCGTCTCCCTCATCCCCACCTACCCACCTACACCCCGTCTCCCTCAATCCCAAACTTCCCCCCTTCTCCTCGTCTCCCTCAATCCCCACCTACCCACCTTCTCCCCGTCTCCCTCAATCCCCACCTACCCACCTTCTCCCCGTCTCCCTCAATCCCCACCTAGCCACCTTCACCCCGTCTCCCTCAATCCCCACCTACCCACCTTCTCCACATCTCCCTCAATCCCCACCTACCCACCTTCTCCCCGTCTCCCTCAATCCCCACCTACCCACCTTCTCCCCGTCTCCCTCAATCCCCACCTACCCACCTTCTCCCCGTCTCCCTCAATCCCCACCTACCCACCTTCTCCCCCGTCTCCCTCAATCCCCACCTACCCACCTTCTCCCCGTCTCCCTCAATCCCCTCCTACCCATCTTCTCCCCGGCTCCCTCTATCCCCACCTACCCACCTTCTCCCCATCTCCCTCAATCCCCACCTACCCACCTTCTCCCCGTCTCCCTCAATCCCCACCTACCCACCTTCACCCCGTCTCCCTCAATCCCCACCTACCCACCTTCTCCCCGTCTCCCTCAATCCCCACCTACCCACCTTCTCCCCGTCTCCCTCAATCCCCACCTACCCACCTTCTCCCCGTCTCCCTCAATCCCCACCTACCCACCTTCTCCCCGTCTCCCTCAATCCCCACCAACCCAACTTCACCCCGTCTCCCTCAATCCCCACCTACCCAACTTCTCCCCGTCTCCAACAATCCCCACCTACCCAACTTCTCACCGTCTCCCTCAATCCCCACCTACCCACCTTCACTCCCTCTCCCTCAATCACCACCTACCCACCTTCTCCCCGTCTCCCTCAATCCCCACCTACCCAACTTCTCCACGTCTCCCTCAATCCCCACCTACCCACATTCTCCCTGTCTCCCTCAATCCCCACCTACCAATCTTCACCCCGTCTCCCTCAATCCCCACCTACCCACCTTCACCCCGTCTCCCTCAATCCCCACCTACCCACCGTCTCCCCATTTCCCTCAATCCCCACCTACCCACCTTCTCCCCGTCTCCCTCAATCCCCACCTACCCACCTTCTCCCCGTCTCCCACAATCCCCACCTACCAATCTTCACCCCGTCTCCCTCAATCCCCACCTACCCACATTCGCCCCGTCTCCCTCAATCCCCAACTACCCACCTTCTCCCCGTCTCCCTCAATCCCCACCTACACACCTTCTCCCCGTCTCCCTCAATCCCCAACTACCCACCTTCACACCGTTTCCCTCAATCCCCACCTACCCACCTTCTCCCCGTCTCCCTCAATCCCCACCTACCCACCCTCTCCCCGTCTCCCTCAATCCCCACCTACCCAGCTTCTCCCCGTCTCCCTCAATCCCCACCTGCCCACCTTCACCCCGTCTCACTCAGTCCCCACCTACCCACCTTCACCCCATCTCCCTCAATCCTCACCTACCCACTTTCTCCCCGTCTCCCTCAATCCCCACCTACCCGCCTTCTCCACGTCACCCTCAATCCCCACCTACCCACCTTCTCCACATCACCCTCAATCCCCACCTACCCACCTTCTCCCCGTCTCCCTCAATCCCCACCTACCCACCTTCTCCCTGTCTCCCTCAATCCCCACCTACCCACATTTTCCCCGTCTCCCTCAATACCCACCTAACCACCTTCTCCCCGTCTCCCTCAATCCCCACCAACCCACGCTCTCCCCGTCTCCCTCAATCCCCGCCAACCCACGCTCTCCCCGTCTCACTCAATCCCCACCTAACCACCTTCTCCCCATCTCCCTCAATCCCCCCTTCACACCTTCTCCGCGTCTCCCACCATCCCCACCTACCCACCTTCTCCCCGTCTCCCTCAATCCCCACCTACCCACCTTCTCCCCGTCTCCCTCAATCCCCACCTACACAACTTCACCCCATCTCCCTCAATCCCCACCTACCCACCTTCTCCCCGTCTCCCTCAATCCCCACCTACCCCCCTTCTCCCCGTCTCCCTCAATCCCCACCTACCCACCTTCTCCCCATCTCCCTCAATCCCCACCTACCCAACTTCACCCCGTCTCCCTCAATCCCCACCTACCCAACTTCTCCACGTCTCCCTCAATGCCCATCTACCCACCTTCTCCCCGTCTCCCTCAACCACACCTACCCACCTTCTCCCCATCTCCCTCAATCCCCACCTACCCATCTTCTCCCCGTCTCCCTCTATCCCCACCTACTCACCTTCTCCCTGTCTCCCTCAATCCCCAGCTACCCACCTTCTCCCCGTCTCGTCACTCCCCACCTACCCACCTTCCCCCCCGTCTCCCTCAATCCCCACCTACACACCTTCACCCCGTCTCCCTCAATCCCCACCTACCCACCTTCTCCCCGTCTCCCTCAATCCCCACCTACCCACCTTCTCCCCGTCTCCCTCAATCCCGACCTACCCACCTTCTCCCCGTCTCCCACAATCCCCACCTACCCACCTTCACCCCGTCTCCCTCAATCCCCACCTACCCACCTTCACCCCGTCTCCCTCAATCCCCACCTACCCACCTTCACCCCGTCTCACTCAATCCCCACCTACCCACCTTCTCCCCGTCTCACTCAATCGCCACCTACTCAACTTATCCCCATATCCCTCAATCCCCAGCTACCCACCTTCTCCCCGTCTCCCTCAATCCCCACCTACCCACCTTCTCCCCGTCTCCCTCAATCCCCACCTACCCACCTTCTCCCCGTCTCCCTCAATCCCCACCTACCCACCTTCTCCCCGTCTCCCTCAATCCCCACCTACCCACCTTCTCCCCGTCTCCCTCAATACCCACCTCCCCAAATTCACCTCGTCTCCCTCAATCCCCACCTACCCACCTTCACCTCGTCTCCCTCAATCCCCACCTAGCCACCTTCTCCCCGTCTCGCTCAGACCCCACCTACCCACCTTCTCCCCGTCTCGCTCAGTCCCCACCTACCCACCTTCACCCCGTCTCCCTCAATCCCCACCTACCCACCTTCTCCCCGTCTCCCTCAATCCCCACCTACCCACCTTCTCCCCATCTCCCTCAATCCCCACCTACCCACCTTCTCCCCGTCTCCCTCTATCCCCACCTGCCCACCTTCTCCCCATCTCCCTCAATCCCCACCTACTCACCTTCACCCCGTCTCCCTCAATCCCCAACTACCCAACTTTTCCACGTCTCCCTCAATCCCCAACTACCCACCTTTTCCAAAAATACCTCAATGCCCACCTACCCACATTCTCCCCGTCTCTCTCAATCGCCACCTACCCACCTTCTCCCCATCTCCCTCAATCCCCACCTACCCAACTTCTCCCCGTCTCCCTCAATCCCCCCTTCCCACCTTCTCCCCGTCTCCCTCACTCCCCACCTACCCACCTTCTCCCCGTCTCCCTCATCCCCACCTACCCACCTACACCCCGTCTCCCTCAATCCCAAACTTCCCCCCTTCTCCTCGTCTCCCTCAATCCCCACCTACCCACCTTCTCCCCATCTCCCTCAATCCTCACCTACCCACCTTCACCCCTTCTCCCTCTATCCCCACCTACCCACCTTCACCCCATCTCCATCAATCCCCACCTACCCACCTTCACCCAGACCCCCTCAATCCCCACCTACCCAGCATCTCCCCGTCTCCCTCAATCACCACCTACCCACCATCTGCCCCTCTCCCTCAATCCACTCCTACACACCTTTTCCCGTCTCCCTCAATCCCCACCTACCCATCTTCTCCCCGTCTCCCTCAATCCCCACGTACCCAGCTTCTCCCCGTCTCCATCTATCCCCACCTACTCACCTTCTACCCGTCTCCCTCAATCCCCACCTACCCACCATCTCCCCGTCTCCCTCAATCCCCACCTACCCACCCTCTACCCGTCTCCCTCAATCCCCACCTACCCATCTTCTCCCCATCTCCCTCCATCCCCACCTACCCAACTTCACCCCGTCTCCCTCAATCCCCACCTACCCAACTTCTCCCCGGCTCCATCAATCCCCACCTACCCACCTTCTCCCCGTCTCCCTCAATCCCCACCTACCCACCTTCTCCCCATCTCCCTCAATCCCCACCTACCCACCTTCACCCCGTCTCCCTCAATCCCCACCTACCCACCTTCTCCCCGTCTCCCTCAATCCCCACCTACCCACCTTCACCCCGTCTCCCTCAATCCCCACCTACTCACCTTCTCCCCGTCTCCCTCAATCCCCACCTACCCACCTTCTCCCCGTCTCCCTCAATCCCCACCTACCCACCTTCTCCCCGTCTCCCTCAATCCCCACCTACCCACCTTCTCCCCATCTCCCTCAATCTCCACCAACCCACCTTCTCCCCGTCTCCCTCAATCCCCACCTACCCACCTTCTCCCCATCTCCCTCAATCTCCACCTACCCACCTTCTCCCCGTCTCCCTCAATCCCCACCTACCCACCTTCTCCCCGTCTCCCTCAATCCCCACCTACCCAACTTCACCCCGTCTCCCTCAATCCCCACCTACCCAACTTCTCCCCGTCTCCATCAATCCCCACCTACCCACCTTCTCCCCATCTCCCTCAATCCCCACCTACCCACCTTCACCCCGTCTCCCTCAATCCCCACCTACCCACCTTCTCCCCGTCTCCCTCAATCCCCACCTACCCACCTTCACCCCGTCTCCCTCTATCCCCACCTACCCACCTTCTCCCCGTCTCCCTCAATCCCCACCTACCCACCTTCTCCCCGTCTCCCTCAATCCCCACCTACCCACCTTCTCCCCGTCTCCCTCAATCCCCACCTACCCACCTTCTCCCCGTCTCCCTCAATCCCCACCTACCCACCTTCACCCCGTCTCCCTCAATCCCCACCTACCCACCTTCTCCCCGTCTCCCTCAATCCCCACCTACCCACCTTCACCCCGTCTCCCTCAATCCCAAACCTACTCACCTTCTCCCCGTCTCCCTCAATCCCCACCTACCCACCTTCTCCCCGTCTCCCTCAATCCCCACCTACCCACCTTCTCCCCGTCTCCCTCAATCCCCACCTACCCAACTTCTCCCCATCTCCCTCAATCTCCACCTACCCACCTTCTCCCCGTCTCCCTCAATCCCCACCTACCCACCTTCTCCCCGTCTCCCTCAATCCCCACCTACCCACCTTCTCCCCGTCTCCCTCAATCCCCACCTACCCACCTTCTCCCCGTCTCCCTCAATCTCCACCTACCCACCTTCTCCCCGTCTCCATCAATCCCCACCTACCCACCTTCTCCCCATCTCCCTCAATCCCCACCTACCCACCTTCACCCCGTCTCCCTCAATCCCCACCTACCCACCTTCTCCCCATCTCCCTCAATCCCCACCTACCCACCTTCTCCCCGTCTCCCTCAATCCCCACCTACCCACCTTCACCCCGTCTCCCTCAATCCCCACCTACCCACCTTCTCCCCGTCTCCCTCAATCCCCACCTACCCACATTCTCCCCGTCTCCCTCAATCCCCACCTACCCACCTTCTCCCCGTCTCCCTCAATCCCCACCTACCCACCTTCTCCCCGTCTCCCTCAATCCCCACCTACCCACCTTCTCCCCGTCTCCCTCAATCCCCACCTAGCCACCTTCACCCCGTCTCCCTCAATCCCCACCTACCCACCTTCTCCCCGTCTCCCTCAATCCCCACCTACCCACCTTCTCCCCGTCTCCCTCAATCCCCACCTACCCACCTTCTCCCCGTCTCCCTCAATCCCCACCTACCCACCTTCTCCCCGTCTCCCTCAATCCCCACCTACCCACCTTCTCCCCGTCTCCCTCAATCCCCACCTACCCACCTTCTCCCCGTCTCCCTCAATCCCCTCCTACCCATCTTCTCCCCGGCTCCCTCTATCCCCACCTACCCACCTTCTCCCCATCTCCCTCAATCCCCACCTACCCACCTTCTCCCCGTCTCCCTCAATCCCCACCTACCCACCTTCAGCCCGTCTCCCTCAATCCCCACCTACCCACCTTCTCCCCGTCTCCCTCAATCCCCACCTACCCACCTTCTCCCCGTCTCCCTCAATCCCCACCTACCCACCTTCTCCCCGTCTCCCTCAATCCCCACCTACCCACCTTCTCCCCGTCTCCCTCAATCCCCACCAACCCAACTTCACCCCGTCTCCCTCAATCCCCACCTACCCAACTTCTCCCCGTCTCCAACAATCCCCACCTACCCAACTTCGCACCGTCTCCCTCAATCCCCACCTACCCACCTTCACTCCCTCTCCCTCAATCACCACCTACCCACCTTCTCCCCGTCTCCCTCAATCCCCACCTACCCAACTTCTCCACGTCTCCCTCAATCCCCACCTACCCACATTCTCCCTGTCTCCCTCAATCCCCACCTACCAATCTTCACCCCGTCTCCCTCAATCCCCACCTACCCACCTTCACCCCGTCTCCCTCAATCCCCACCTACCCACCGTCTCCCCATTTCCCTCAATCCCCACCTACCCACCTTCTCCCCGTCTCCCTCAATCCCCACCTACCCACCTTCTCCCCGTCTCCCACAATCCCCACCTACCAATCTTCACCCCGTCTCCCTCAATCCCCACCTAACCACATTCGCCCCGTCTCCCTCAATCCCCAACTACCCACCTTCACCCCGTCTCCCTCAATCCCCACCTACCCACCTTCGCCCCGTCTCCCTCAATCCCCACCTACACACGTTCTCCCCGTCTCCCTCAATCCCCAACTACCCACCTTCACACCGTTTCCCTCAATCCCCACCTACCCACCTTCTCCCCGTCTCCCTCAATCCCCACCTACCCACCCTCTCCCCGTCTCCCTCAATCCCCACCTACCCAGCTTCTCCCCGTCTCCCTCAATCCCCACCTACCCACCTTCACCCCGTCTCACTCAGTCCCCACCTCCCCACCTTCACCCCATCTCCCTCAATCCTCACCTACCCACTTTCTCCCCGTCTCCCTCAATCCCCACCTACCCGCCTTCTCCACGTCACCCTCAATCCCCACCTACCCACCTTCTCCACATCACCCTCAATCCCCACCTACCCACCTTCTCCACGTCTCCCTCAATCCCCACCTACCCACCTTCTCCCTGTCTCCCTCAATCCCCACCTACCCACATTTTCCCCGTCTCCCTCAATACCCACCTAACCACCTTCTCCCCGTCTCCCTCAATCCCCACCAACCCACGCTCTCCCCGTCTCACTCAATCCCCACCTACCCACCTTCTCCCCATCTCCCTCAATCCCCCCTTCACACCTTCTCCGCGTCTCCCACCATCCCCACCTACCCACCTTCTCCCCGTCTCCCTCAATCCCCACCTACCCACCTTCTCCCCGTCTCCCTCAATCCCCACCTACACAACTTCACCCCATCTCCCTCAATCCCCACCTACCCACCTTCTCCCCGTCTCCCTCAATCCCCACCTACCCCCCTTCTCCCCGTCTCCCTCAATCCCCACCTACCCACCTTCTCCCCATCTCCCTCAATCCCCACCTACCCAACTTCACCCCGTCTCCCTCAATCCCCACCTACCCAACTTCTCCACGTCTCCCTCAATGCCCATCTACCCACCTTCTCCCCGTCTCCCTCAACCACACCTACCCACCTTCTCCCCATCTCCCTCAATCCCCACCTACCCATCTTCTCCCCGTCTCCCTCTATCCCCACCTACTCACCTTCTCCCTGTCTCCCTCAATCCCCAGCTACCCACCTTCTCCCCGTCTCGTCAATCCCCACCTACCCACCTTCCCCACCGTCTCCCTCAATCCCCACCTACACACCTTCACCCCGTCTCCCTCAATCCCGACCTACCCACCTTCTCCCCGTCTCCCACAATCCCCTCCTACCCACCTTCACCCCGTCTCCCTCAATCCCCACCTACCCACCTTCACCCCGTCTCCCTCAATCCCCACCTACCCACCTTCACCCCGTCTCACTCAATCCCCACCTACCCACCTTCTCCCCGTCTCACTCAATCGCCACCTACTCAACTTATCCCCATATCCCTCAATCCCCAGCTACCCACCTTCTCCCCGTCTCCCTCAATCCCCACCTACCCAACTTCTCCCCGTCTCCCTCAATCCCCACCTACGCACCTTCTCCCCGTCTCGCTCAGTCCCCACCTACCCACCTTCTCCCCGTCTCGCTCAGTCCCCACCTACCCACCTTCACCCCGTCTCCCTCAATCCCCACCTACCCACCTTCTCCCCGTCTCCCTCAATCCCCACCTACCCACCTTCTCCCCATCTCCCTCAATCCCCACCTACCCACCTTCTCCCCGTCTCCCTCTATCCCCACCTGCCCACCTTCTCCCCATCTCCCTCAATCCCCACCTACTCACCTTCACCCCGTCTCCCTCAATCCCCAACTACCCAACTTTTCCACGTCTCCCTCAATCCCCAACTACCCACCTTTTCCAAAAATACCTCAATGCCCACCTACCCACATTCTCCCCGTCTCTCTCAATCGCCACCTACCCACCTTCTCCCCATCTCCCTCAATCCCCACCTACCCAACTTCTCCCCGTCTCCCTCAATCCCCCCTACCCACCTTCTCCCCGTCTCCCTCACTCCCCACCTACCCACCTTCTCCCCGTCTCCCTCATCCCCACCTACCCACCTACACCCCGTCTCCCTCAATCCCAAACTTCCCCCCTTCTCCTCGTCTCCCTCAATCCCCACCTACCCACCTTCTCCCCATCTCCCTCAATCCTCACCTACCCACCTTCACCCCTTCTCCCTCTATCCCCACCTACCCACCTTCACCCCATCTCCATCAATCCCCACCTACCCACCTTCACCCAGACCCCCTCAATCCCCACCTACCCAGCATCTCCCCGTCTCCCTCAATCACCACCTACCCACCATCTGCCCCTCTCCCTCAATCCACTCCTACACACCTTTTCCCGTCTCCCTCAATCCCCACCTACCCATCTTCTCCCCGTCTCCCTCAATCCCCACGTACCCAGCTTCTCCCCGTCTCCATCTATCCCCACCTACACACCTTCTACCCGTCTCCCTCAATCCCCACCTACCCACCCTCTCCCCGTCTCCCTCAATCCCCACCTACCCAGCTTCTCCCCGTCTCCCTCAATCCCCACCTACCCACCTTCACCCCGTCTCACTCAGTCCCCACCTCCCCACCTTCACCCCATCTCCCTCAATCCTCACCTACCCACTTTCTCCCCGTCTCCCTCAATCCCCACCTACCCGCCTTCTCCACGTCACCCTCAATCCCCACCTACCCACCTTCTCCACATCACCCTCAATCCCCACCTACCCACCTTCTCCACGTCTCCCTCAATCCCCACCTACCCACCTTCTCCCTGTCTCCCTCAATCCCCACCTACCCACATTTTCCCCGTCTCCCTCAATACCCACCTAACCACCTTCTCCCCGTCTCCCTCAATCCCCACCAACCCACGCTCTCCCCGTCTCACTCAATCCCCACCTACCCACCTTCTCCCCATCTCCCTCAATCCCCCCTTCACACCTTCTCCGCGTCTCCCACCATCCCCACCTACCCACCTTCTCCCCGTCTCCCTCAATCCCCACCTACCCACCTTCTCCCCGTCTCCCTCAATCCCCACCTACACAACTTCACCCCATCTCCCTCAATCCCCACCTACCCACCTTCTCCCCGTCTCCCTCAATCCCCACCTACCCCCCTTCTCCCCGTCTCCCTCAATCCCCACCTACCCACCTTCTCCCCATCTCCCTCAATCCCCACCTACCCAACTTCACCCCGTCTCCCTCAATCCCCACCTACCCAACTTCTCCACGTCTCCCTCAATGCCCATCTACCCACCTTCTCCCCGTCTCCCTCAACCACACCTACCCACCTTCTCCCCATCTCCCTCAATCCCCACCTACCCATCTTCTCCCCGTCTCCCTCTATCCCCACCTACTCACCTTCTCCCTGTCTCCCTCAATCCCCAGCTACCCACCTTCTCCCCGTCTCGTCAATACCCACCTACCCACCTTCCCCCCCGTCTCCCTCAATCCCCACCTACACACCTTCACCCCGTCTCCCTCAATCCCGACCTACCCACCTTCTCCCCGTCTCCCACAATCCCCACCTACCCACCTTCACCCCGTCTCCCTCAATCCCCACCTACCCACCTTCACCCCGTCTCCCTCAATCCCCACCTACCCACCTTCACCCCGTCTCACTCAATCCCCACCTACCCACCTTCTCCCCGTCTCACTCAATCGCCACCTACTCAACTTATCCCCATATCCCTCAATCCCCAGCTACCCACCTTCTCCCCGTCTCCCTCAATCCCCACCTACCCAACTTCTCCCCGTCTCCCTCAATCCCCACCTACGCACCTTCTCCCCGTCTCGCTCAGTCCCCACCTACCCACCTTCTCCCCGTCTCGCTCAGTCCCCACCTACCCACCTTCACCCCGTCTCCCTCAATCCCCACCTACCCACCTTCTCCCCGTCTCCCTCAATCCCCACCTACCCACCTTCTCCCCATCTCCCTCAATCCCCACCTACCCACCTTCTCCCCGTCTCCCTCTATCCCCACCTGCCCACCTTCTCCCCATCTCCCTCAATCCCCACCTACTCACCTTCACCCCGTCTCCCTCAATCCCCAACTACCCAACTTTTCCACGTCTCCCTCAATCCCCAACTACCCACCTTTTCCAAAAATACCTCAATGCCCACCTACCCACATTCTCCCCGTCTCTCTCAATCGCCACCTACCCACCTTCTCCCCATCTCCCTCAATCCCCACCTACCCAACTTCTCCCCGTCTCCCTCAATCCCCCCTACCCACCTTCTCCCCGTCTCCCTCACTCCCCACCTACCCACCTTCTCCCCGTCTCCCTCATCCCCACCTACCCACCTACACCCCGTCTCCCTCAATCCCAAACTTCCCCCCTTCTCCTCGTCTCCCTCAATCCCCACCTACCCACCTTCTCCCCATCTCCCTCAATCCTCACCTACCCACCTTCACCCCTTCTCCCTCTATCCCCACCTACCCACCTTCACCCCATCTCCATCAATCCCCACCTACCCACCTTCACCCAGACCCCCTCAATCCCCACCTACCCAGCATCTCCCCGTCTCCCTCAATCACCACCTACCCACCATCTGCCCCTCTCCCTCAATCCACTCCTACACACCTTTTCCCGTCTCCCTCAATCCCCACCTACCCATCTTCTCCCCGTCTCCCTCAATCCCCACGTACCCAGCTTCTCCCCGTCTCCATCTATCCCCACCTACTCACCTTCTACCCGTCTCCCTCAATCCCCACCTACCCACCATCTCCCCGTCTCCCTCAATCCCCACCTACCCACCCTCTACCCGTCTCCCTCAATCCCCACCTACCCATCTTCTCCCCATCTCCCGCCATCCCCACCTACCCAACTTCACCCCGTCTCCCTCAATCCCCACCTACCCAACTTCTCCCCGGCTCCATCAATCCCCACCTACCCACCTTCTCCCCGTCTCCCTCAATCCCCACCTACCCACCTTCTCCCCATCTCCCTCAATCCCCACCTACCCACCTTCACCCCGTCTCCCTCAATCCCCACCTACCCACCTTCTCCCCGTCTCCCTCAATCCCCACCTACCCACCTTCACCCCGTCTCCCTCAATCCCCACCTACTCACCTTCTCCCCGTCTCCCTCAATCCCCACCTACCCACCTTCTCCCCGTCTCCCTCAATCCCCACCTACCCACCTTCTCCCCGTCTCCCTCAATCCCCACCTACCCACCTTCTCCCCATCTCCCTCAATCTCCACCTACCCACCTTCTCCCCATCTACCTCAATCCCCACCTACCCACCTTCTCCCCATCTCCCTCAATCTCCACCTACCCACCTTCTCCCCGTCTCCCTCAATCCCCACCTACCCACCTTCTCCCCGTCTCCCTCAATCCCCACCTACCCAACTTCACCCCGTCTCCCTCAATCCCCACCTACCCAACTTCTCCCCGTCTCCATCAATCCCCACCTACCCACCTTCTCCCCATCTCCCTCAATCCCCACCTACCCACCTTCACCCCGTCTCCCTCAATCCCCACCTACCCACCTTCTCCCCGTCTCACTCAATCCCCACCTACCCACCTTCACCCCGTCTCCCTCTATCCCCACCTACCCACCTTCTCCCCGTCTCCCTCAATCCCCACCTACCCACCTTCTCCCCGTCTCCCTCAATCCCCACCTACCCACCTTCTCCCCGTCTCCCTCAATCCCCACCTACCCACCTTCTCCCCGTCTCCCTCAATCCCCACCTACCCACCTTCACCCCGTCTCCCTCAATCCCCACCTACCCACCTTCTCCCCGTCTCCCTCAATCCCCACCTACCCACCTTCACCCCGTCTCCCTCAATCCCCACCTACTCACCTTCTCCCCGTCTCCCTCAATCCCCACCTACCCACCTTCTCCCCGTCTCCCTCAATCCCCACCTACCCACCTTCACCCCGTCTCCCTCAATCCCCACCTACCCACCTTCTCCCCATCTCCCTCAATCTCCACCTACCCACCTTCTCCCCGTCTCCCTCAATCCCCACCTACCCACCTTCTCCCCATCTCCCTCAATCTCCACCTACCCACCTTCTCTCCGTCTCCCTCAATCCCCACCTACCCACCTTCTCCCCGTCTCCCTGTATCCCCACCTACCCACCTTCTCCCCGTCTCCCTCAATCTCCACCTACCCATCTTCTCCCCGTCTCCCTCAATCCCCACCTACCCACCTTCTCCCCGTCTCCCTCAATCCCCACCTACCCACCTTCTCCCCGTCTCCCTCAATCCCCACCTACCCACCTTCTCCCCGTCTCCCTCAATCTCCACCTACCCACCTTCTCCCCGTCTCCCTCAATCCCCACCTACCCATCTTCTCCCCATCTCCCTCAATCCCCACCTACCCACCTTCACCCCGTCTCCCTCAATCCCCACCTACCCACCTTCTCCCCATCTCCCTCAATCCCCACCTACCCACCTTCTCCCCGTCTCCCTCAATCCCCACCTACCCACCTTCACCCCGTCTCCCTCAATCCCCACCTACCCACCTTCTCCCCGTCTCCCTCAATCCCCACCTACCCACATTCTCCCCGTCTCCCTCAATCCCCACCTACCCACCTTCTCCCCGTCTCCCTCAATCCCCACCTACCCACCTTCTCCCCGTCTCCCTCAATCCCCACCTACCCACCTTCTCCCCGTCTCCCTCAATCCCCACCTAGCCACCTTCACCCCGTCTCCCTCAATCCCCACCTACCCACCTTCTCCCCATCTCCCTCAATCCCCACCTCCCCACCTTCTCCCCGTCTCCCTCAATCCCCACCTACCCACCTTCTCCCCGTCTCCCTCAATCCCCACCTACCCACCTTCTCCCCGTCTCCCTCAATCCCCACCTACCCACCTTCTCCCCGTCTCCCTCAATCCCCACCTACCCACCTTCTCCCCGTCTCCCTCAATCCCCACCTACCCATCTTCTACCCGGCTCCCTCTATCCCCACCTACCCACCTTCTCCCCATCTCCCTCAATCCCCACCTACCCACCTTCTCCCCGTCTCCCTCAATCCCCACCTACCCACCTTCACCCCGTCTCCCTCAATCCCCACCTACCCATCTTCTCCCCGTCTCCCTCTATCCCCACCTACTCACCTTCTCCCTGTCTCCCTCAATCCCCAGCTACCCACCTTCTCCCCGTCTCGTCAATCCCCACCTACCCACCTTCCCCCCCGTCTCCCTCAATCCCCACCTACACACCTTCACCCCGTCTCCCTCAATCCCGACCTACCCACCTTCTCCCCGTCTCCCACAATCCCCACCTACCCACCTTCACCCCGTCTCCCTCAATCCCCACCTACCCACCTTCACCCCGTCTCCCTCAATCCCCACCTACCCACCTTCACCCCGTCTCACTCAATCCCCACCTACCCACCTTCTCCCCGTCTCACTCAATCGCCACCTACTCAACTTATCCCCATATCCCTCAATCCCCAGCTACCCACCTTCTCCCCGTCTCCCTCAATCCCCACCTACCCACCTTCTCCCCGTCTCCCTCAATCCCCACCTACGCACCTTCTCCCCGTCTCGCTCAGTCCCCACCTACCCACCTTCTCCCCGTCTCGCTCAGTCCCCACTACCCACCTTCACCCCGTCTCCCTCAATCCCCACCTACCCACCTTCTCCCCGTCTCCCTCAATCCCCACCTACCCACCTTCTCCCCATCTCCCTCAATCCCCACCTACCCACCTTCTCCCCGTCTCCCTCTATCCCCACCTGCCCACCTTCTGCCCATCTCCCTCAATCCCCACCTACTCACCTTCACCCCGTCTCCCTCAATCCCCAACTACCCAACTTTTCCACGTCTCCCTCAATCCCCAACTACCCACCTTTTCCAAAAATACCTCAATGCCCACCTACCCACATTCTCCCCGTCTCTCTCAATCGCCACCTACCCACCTTCTCCCCATCTCCCTCAATCCCCACCTACCCAACTTCTCCCCGTCTCCCTCAATCCCCCCTACCCACCTTCTCCCCGTCTCCCTCACTCCCCACCTACCCACCTTCTCCCCGTCTCCCTCATCCCCACCTACCCACCTACACCCCGTCTCCCTCAATCCCAAACTTCCCCCCTTCTCCTCGTCTCCCTCAATCCCCACCTACCCACCTTCTCCCCATCTCCCTCAATCCTCACCTACCCACCTTCACCCCTTCTCCCTCTATCCCCACCTACCCACCTTCACCCCATCTCCATCAATCCCCACCTACCCACCTTCACCCAGACCCCCTCAATCCCCACCTACCCAGCATCTCCCCGTCTCCCTCAATCACCACCTACCCACCATCTGCCCCTCTCCCTCAATCCACTCCTACACACCTTTTCCCGTCTCCCTCAATCCCCACCTACCCATCTTCTCCCCGTCTCCCTCAATCCCCACGTACCCAGCTTCTCCCCGTCTCCATCTATCCCCACCTACTCACCTTCTACCCGTCTCCCTCAATCCCCACCTACCCACCATCTCCCCATCTCCCTCAATCCCCACCTACCCACCCTCTACCCGTCTCCCTCAATCCCCACCTACCCATCTTCTCCCCATCTCCCTCCATCCCCACCTACCCAACTTCACCCCGTCTCCCTCAATCCCCACCTACCCAACTTCTCCCCGGCTCCATCAATCCCCACCTACCCACCTTCTCCCCGTCTCCCTCAATCCCCACCTACCCACCTTCTCCCCATCTCCCTCAATCCCCACCTACCCACCTTCACCCCGTCTCCCTCAATCCCCACCTACCCACCTTCTCCCCGTCTCCCTCAATCCCCACCTACCCACCTTCACCCCGTCTCCCTCAATCCCCACCTACTCACCTTCTCCCCGTCTCCCTCAATCCCCACCTACCCACCTTCTCCCCGTCTCCCTCAATCCCCACCTACCCAACTTCTCCCCGTCTCCCTCAATCCCCACCTACCCACCTTCTCCCCATCTCCCTCAATCTCCACCTACCCACCTTCTCCCCGTCTCCCTCAATCCCCACCTACCCACCTTCTCCCCATCTCCCTCAATCTCCACCTACCCACCTTCTCCCCGTCTCCCTCAATCCCCACCTACCCACCTTCTCCCCGTCTCCCTCAATCCCCACCTACCCAACTTCACCCCGTCTCCCTCAATCCCCACCTACCCAACTTCTCCCCGTCTCCATCAATCCCCACCTACCCACCTTCTCCCCATCTCCCTCAATCCCCACCTACCCACCTTCACCCCGTCTCCCTCAATCCCCACCTACCCACCTTCTCCCCGTCTCCCTCAATCCCCACCTACCCACCTTCACCCCGTCTCCCTCTATCCCCACCTACCCACCTTCTCCCCGTCTCCCTCAATCCCCACCTACCCACCTTCTCCCCGTCTCCCTCAATCCCCACCTACCCACCTTCTCCCCGTCTCCCTCAATCCCCACCTACCCACCTTCTCCCCGTCTCCCTCAATCCCCACCTACCCACCTTCACCCCGTCTCCCTCAATCCCCACCTACCCACCTTCTCCCCGTCTCCCTCAATCCCCACCTACCCACCTTCACCCCGTCTCCCTCAATCCCCACCTACTCACCTTCTCCCCGTCTCCCTCAATCCCCACCTACCCACCTTCTCCCCGTCTCCCTCAATCCCCACCTACCCACCTTCTCCCCGTCTCCCTCAATCCCCACCTACCCACCTTCTCCCCATCTCCCTCAATCTCCATCTACCCACCTTCTCCCCGTCTCCCTCAATCCCCACCTACCCACCTTCTCCCCATCTCCCTCAATCTCCACCTACCCACCTTCTCCCCGTCTCCCTCAATCCCCACCTACCCACCTTCTCCCCGTCTCCCTGTATCCCCACCTACCCACCTTCTCCCCGTCTCCCTCAATCTCCACCTACCCATCTTCTCCCCGTCTCCCTCAATCCCCACCTACCCACCTTCTCCCCGTCTCCCTCAATCCCCACCTACCCACCTTCTCCCCGTCTCCCTCAATCCCCACCTACCCACCTTCTCCCCGTCTCCCTCAATCTCCACCTACCCACCTTCTCCCCGTCTCCCTCAATCCCCACCTACCCACCTTCTCCCCATCTCCCTCAATCCCCACCTACCCACCTTCACCCCGTCTCCCTCAATCCCCACCTACCCACCTTCTCCCCATCTCCCTCAATCCCCACCTACCCACCTTCTCCCCGTCTCCCTCAATCCCCACCTACCCACCTTCACCCCGTCTCCCTCAATCCCCACCTACCCACCTTCTCCCCGTCTCCCTCAATCCCCACCTACCCACCTTCTCCCCGTCTCCCTCAATCCCCACCTAACCACATTCTCCCCGTCTCCCTCAATCCCCACCTACCCACCTTCTCCCCGTCTCCCTCAATCCCCACCTACCCACCTTCTCCCCGTCTCCCTCAATCCCCACCTACCCACCTTCTCTCCGTCTCCCTCAATCCCCACCTAGCCACCTTCACCCCGTCTCCCTCAATCCCCACCTACCCACCTTCTCCCCATCTCCCTCAATCCCCACCTCCCCACCTTCTCCCCGTCTCCCTCAATTCCCACCTACCCACCTTCTCCCCGTCTCCCTCAATCCCCACCTACCCACCTTCTCCCCGTCTCCCTCAATCCCCACCTACCCACCTTCTCCCCGTCTCCCTCAATCCCCACCTACCCACCTTCTCCCCGTCTCCCTCAATCCCCACCTACCCATCTTCTACCCGGCTCCCTCTATCCCCACCTACCCACCTTCTCCCCATCTCCCTCAATCCCCACCTACCCACCTTCTCCCCGTCTCCCTCAATCCCCACCTACCCACCTTCACCCCGTCTCCCTCAATCCCCACCTACCCACCTTCTCCCCGTCTCCCTCAATCCCCACCTACCCACCTTCTCCCCGTCTCCCTCAATCCCCACCTACCCACCTTCTCCCCGTCTCCCTCAATCCCCACCTACCCACCTTCTCCCCGTCTCCCTCAATCCCCACCTACCCAACTTCACCCCGTCTCCCTCAATCCCCACCTACCCAACTTCTCCCCGTCTCCATCAATCCCCACCTACCCAACTTCTCACCGTCTCCCTCAATCCCCACCTACCCACCTTCACTCCCTCTCCCTCAATCACCACCTACCCACCTTCTCCCCGTCTCCCTCAATCCCCACCTACCCAACTTCTCCCCCGTCTCCCTCAATCCCCACCTACCCACATTCTCCCTGTCTCCCTCAATCCCCACCTACCAATCTTCACCCCGTCTCCCTCAATCCCCACCTACCCACCTTCACCCCGTCTCCCTCAATCCCCACCTACCCACCGTCTCCCCATTTCCCTCAATCCCCACCTACCCACCTTCTCCCCGTCTCCCTCAATCCCCACCTACCCACCTTCTCCCTGTCTCCCACAATCCCCACCTACCAATCTTCACCCCGTCTCCCTCAATCCCCACCTACCCACATTCGCCCCGTCTCCCTCAATCCCCAACTACCCATCTTCACCCCGTCTCCCTCAATCCCCACCTACCCACCTTCGCCCCGTCTCCCTCAATCCCCACCTACACACCTTCTCCCCGTCTCCCTCAATCCCCAACTACCCACCTTCACACCGTTTCCCTCAATCCCCACCTACCCACCTAATCCCCGTCTCCCTCAATCCCCACCTACACACCTTCACCCCGTCTCCCTCAATCCCCACCTACCCACCTTCTCCCCGTCTCCCTCAATCCCCACCTACCCACCTTCACCCCGTCTCCCTCTGTCCCCACCTACCCACCTTCTCCCCGACTCCCTCAATCCCCACCTACCCACCTTCTCCCCCGTCTCCCTCAATCCCCACCTACCCACCTTCTCCCCGTCTCCCTCAATCCCCACCTACCCACCTTCTCCCCATCTCCCTCAATCCCCACCTACCCACCTTCACCCCGTCTCCCTCAATCCCCACCTACCCACCTTCTCCCCGTCTCCCTCAATCCCCACCGACCCACCTTCACCCCGTCTCCCTCAATCCCCACCTACTCACCTTCTCCCCGTCTCCCTCAATCCCCACCTACCCACCTTCTCCCCGTCTCCCTCAATCCCCACCTACCCACCTTCTCCCCGTCTCCCTCAATCCCCACCTACCCACCTTCTCCCCATCTCCCTCAATCTCCACCTACCCACCTTCTCCCCGTCTCCCTCAATCCCCACCTACCCACCTTCTCCCCATCTCCCTCAATCTCCACCTACCCACCTTCTCCCCGTCTCCTCAATCCCCACCTACCCACCTTCTCCCCGTCTCCCTGTATCCCCACCTACCCACCTTCTCCCCGTCTCCCTCAATCTCCACCTACCCATCTTCTCCCCGTCTCCCTCAATCCCCACCTACCCACCTTCTCCCCCGTCTCCCTCAATCCCCACCTACCCACCTTCTCCCCGTCTCCCTCAATCCCCACCTACCCACCTTCTCCCCGTCTCCCTCAATCTCCACCTACCCACCTTCTCCCCGTCTCCCTCAATTCCCCACCTACCCCACCTTCTCCCCATCTCCCTCAATCCCCACCTACCCACCTTCACCCCGTCTCCCTCAATCCCCACCTACCCACCTTCTCCCCATCTCCCTCAATCCCCACCTACCCACCTTCTCCCCGTCTCCCTCAATCCCCACCTACCCACCTTCACCCCGTCTCCCTCAATCCCCACCTACCCACCTTCTCCCCGTCTCCCTCAATCCCCACCTACCCACATTCTCCCCGTCTCCCTCAATCCCCACCTACCCACCTTCTCCCCGTCTCCCTCAATCCCCCACCTACCCACCTTCTCCCCGTCTCCCTCAATCCCCACCTACCCACCTTCTCCCCGTCTCCCTCAATCCCCACCTAGCCACCTTCACCCCGTCTCCCTCAATCCCCACCTACCCACCTTCTCCCCGTCTCCCTCAATCCCCACCTACCCACCTTCTCCCCGTCTCCCTCAATCCCCACCTACCCACCTTCTCCCCGTCTCCCTCAATCCCCACCTACCCCACCTTCTCCCCCGTCTCCCTCAATCCCCACCTACCCACCTTCTCCCCCGTCTCCCTCAATCCCACCTACCCACCTTCTCCCCGTCTCCCTCAATCCCCACCTACCCATCTTCTCCCCCGGCTCCCTCTATCCCCACCTACCCACCTTCTCCCCCTTCTCCCTCAATCCCCACCTACCCACCTTCTCCCCGTCTCCCTCAATCCCCACCTACCCACCTTCACCCCGTCTCCCTCAATCCCCACCTACCCACCTTCTCCCCGTCTCGCTCAATCCCCACCTACCCACCTTCTCCCCGTCTCCCTCAATCCCCACCTACCCACCTTCTCCCCGTCTCCCTCAATCCCCCCTACCCACCTTCTCCCCCGTCTCCCTCACTCCCCCACCTTCCCACCTTCTCCCCGTCTCCCTCATCCCCACCTACCCACCTACACCCCGTCTCCCTCAATCCCAAACTTCCCCCCTTCTCCTCGTCTCCCTCAATCCCCACCTACCCACCTTCTCCCCATCTCCCTCAATCCTCACCTACCCACCTTCACCCCTTCTCCCTCTATCCCCACCTACCCACCTTCACCCCATCTCCATCAATCCCCACCTACCCACCTTCAACCAGACCCCCTCAATCCCCACCTACCCAGCATCTCCCCGTCTCCCTCAATCACCACCTACCCACCATCTGCCCCTCTCCCTCAATCCACTCCTACACACCTTTTCCCGTCTCCCTCAATCCCCACCTACCCATCTTCTCCCCGTCTCCCTCAATCCCCACGTACCCAGCTTCTCCCCGTCTCCATCTATCCCCACCTACTCACCTTCTACCCGTCTCCCCTCAATCCCCACCTACCCACCATCTCCCCGTCTCCCTCAATCCCCACCTACCCACCCTCTACCCGTCTCCCTCAATCCCCACCTACCCATCTTCTCCCCTTCTCCCTCCATCCCCACCTACCCAACTTCACCCCCGTCTCCCTCAATCCCCACCTACCCAACTTCTCCCCGGCTCCATCAATCCCCACCTACCCACCTTCTCCCCGTCTCCTCAATCCCCACCTACCCACCTTCTCCCCATCTCCCTCAATCCCGCACCTAGCCCACCTTCACCCCGTCTCCCTCAATCCCCACCTACCCACCTTCTCCCCGTCTCCCTCAATCCCCACCTACCCACCTTCACCCCGTCTCCTCAATCCCCACCTACTCACCTTCTCCCCCGTCTCCCCTCAATCCCCACCTACCCACCTTCTCCCCGTCTCCCTCAATCCCCCACCTACCCACCTTCTCCCCGTCTCCCTCAATCCCCACCTACCCACCTTCTCCCCATCTCCCTCAATCTCCACCTACCCACCTTCTCCCCGTCTCCCTCAATCCCCACCTACCCACCTTCTCCCCATCTCCCTCAATCTCCACCTACCCACCTTCTCCCCGTCTCCCTCAATCCCCACCTACCCACCTTCTCTCCGTCTCCCCTCAATCCCCACCTACCCAACTTCACCCCGTCTCCCTCAATCCCCACCTACCCAACTTCTCCCCGTCTCCATCAATCCCCACCTACCCACCTTCTCCCCATCTCCCTCAATCCCCACCTACCCACCTTCACCCCCGTCTCCCTCAATCCCCACCTACCCACCTTCTCCCCCGTCTCCCTCAATCCCCACCTACCCCACCTTCACCCCGTCTCCCTCTATCCCCACCTACCCACCTTCTCCCCGTCTCCCTCAATCCCCACCTACCCACCTTCTCCCCGTCTCCCTCAATCCCCACCTACCCACCTTCTCCCCGTCTCCCTCAATCCCCCACCTACCCCACCTTCTCCCCCGTCTCCCTCAATCCCCACCTACCCACCTTCACCCCGTCTCCCTCAATCCCCACCTACCCACCTTCTCCCCGTCTCCCTCAATCCCCACCTACCCACCTTCACCCCGTCTCCCTCAATCCCCACCTACTCACCTTCTCCCCGTCTCCCTCAATCCCCACCTACCCCACCTTCTCCCCGTCTCCCTCAATCCCCACCTACCCACCTTCTCCCCGTCTCCCTCAATCCCCACCTACCCACCTTCTCCCATCTCCCTCAATCTCCATCTACCCACCTTCTCCCCGTCTCCCTCAATCCCCACCTACCCACCTTCTCCCCATCTCCCTCAATCTCCACCTACCCACCTTCTCCCCGTCTCCCTCAATCCCCCACCTACCCACCTTCTCCCCGTCTCCCTGTATCCCCACCTACCCAACTTCTCCCCGTCTCCCTCAATCTCCACCTACCCATCTTCTCCCCGTCTCCCTCAATCCCCACCTACCCACCTTCTCCCCGTCTCCCTCAA
>JANJGN010005267.1:0-24747 GCA_026770705.1 Isurus oxyrinchus
CACACCCCCGAGACAAAGTCCCTCTCCACCCCCTTCCCCAAAACCCCACCCCCCCGAGACTAAGTCCTCCTCACCCCCTCCCCCCCCACCCCACCCACACCGAGATTAAATCCCTCTCACCCCACCATCCCTGAGACTAACTCCCTCTCCCACCCCTCACAGCACCCCCGAGACTAAGTCCCTCTCCCCCACTCCCTCCCACCCCACCCCCCCGAGACTAAGTCCTTCTCCCCATCTCCCCCCCACCCCAGCCCCCGCGAGACTATGTCCCTCTCCCCCCCTCCCCCCCACACCAGCCCCGCGAGACTAAGTCCCTCTCCACCCCCTCCCCCCTACCCCAGCCCCCGCGAGACTAAGACCCTCTCCCCCCTCCCCCCCACCCCCCCGAGACAAAGTCCCTCTTCCCCCCTCCCCAAAACCCCATCCCCGAGACAATATCCCTCTCCCACCCCCCCAACCCCCTCAAGACTAAATCCCTCTAGCCCCCTCCCCCCCATCCCACCCCCCCGTGACTATCCTTCTACCCCCACACCCCACCCTCCCCGAGACTAAGTCCCTCTCACCACCCCCACACCCCCCGAGACTAAGTCCCTCTCCCCCCTCACCCTCACCCCACCCCACCTGAGACTAAGTCCCTCTCCCCCACACCCCCCGAGACTGTCCCTCTCCCCCACTCCCCCTACCCCACCCTAGCGAGACTAAGTCCCTAACCCCACCCCCCCCACCCCACGCCCCCGAGGCAATTTCCCTCTCCACTCCCCTCCCCAAAACACTACCCCACCGAGATGAAGTCCCCCTCCCCCTCACCCTTTCCCCAACCTGCCTGAGACTAAGTCCCTCTTCCCCACCACCCCGAGACTAAGTCCCTCTCCCCCCTCCCCCCCACCCCATCACCCCGAGACTAAATCCCTCTCCCCCCCACCCACCCTAAGACTGTCCCTCTCCCCCACTCTCTCCACCCCACCCCACCGAGACTAAGTCCCTAACTCCAGCCTCCCCCCCTCCCCACACCCCCGAGACAAAATCCCTCTCCACCACCCTACCCAAAACCCCACCACCCCGAGACGAAGTCCTCTTCCCCCCCTCCCCCCCACACCCCACCCACACCGAGATTAAGTCCCTCTCCCACCACCCACCCCGCCCGCGACTTAATACCTCTACCCACCTCCCCCCCTTCCCACCCCCCCAAGACTGTCCCTCTACACCCAAACCCCACCCCCTGAGACTAAGGCCCTCTCACACCCTCCCCCCAACCCCCCCGAGACTAAGTACCTCTCCCTCCCCTCCCCCCCACACTACCCCCCCGAGTGTAAGTCCCTCTCCCCCCCCACCCTCACCACACCCTGCCGGAGACTAAGTCCCACTCCCACACACCCCCCAGATACTGAGTCCATCTCACCCCCTCCCCCCCACCCAAACCCCTCGAGACTAACTCCCTCTCGCCCACACACCCCCCACCCCACCCCTCCGGGACTAAGACCCTCTCCCCCCCTCCCCCCCAGGACTAAGTCCCTCTCCACCCCCCCTCCCTTCCCCCCAGGTCTAAGTCCCTCTACCCCCCTCCACAAAACCCCACCCCCCTGAGGCTAAGTCACTCTCACCACCCCCACCTCCCTAACCCACACACCCCGAAGACAAACTCCCTCTCCCTCCCTCCCCCCCCACCCGAGCCCCCGCCAGACAAAGTCCCTCTCCCTCCCTCCCCCCCAGGACTAAGTCCCTCTCCACCCCCCCTCCCTTCCCCCCGGGTCTAAGTCCCTCTACCCCCCTCCACAAAACCCCACCCCCCTGAGGCTAAGTCACTCTCACCACCCGCCACCTCCCTAACCCACACACCCCGAGACAAAGTCCCTCTCCCCCCTCCCCCCAGCCCCCGCCAGACAAAGACCCGATCCCCCCCTCCACCCCTCCCCCCCACCCCAGCCCCCGCCAGACAAAGTCCCTCTCCCCCCCACCCCAGCCCCCGCCAGACAAAGTCCCCCTCCCCCCCACCCCAGCCCCTGCCAGCCAAAGTCCCTCTCCACCCCTCCCCCCCACCCCAGCCCCCGCCAGCCAAAGTTCCTCACCCCCCTCCCCCCCACCCCAGCCCCCGTGAGACAAAGTCCCTCTCCCCCCCTCCCCCCACCCCAGCCCCCGCGAGACAAGTTCCCTCTCCCCCCTCCCCCCCTCCCCCCCACCCCAGTCCCCGCGAGACAAAGTCCCTCTCCTCCTCACCCCCACCCCAGCCCCGCGAGACAATGTCCCTCTCCCCCTCCCCCCACCCCAGGCCTCGCGAGACAAAGTCCTTCTCCCCCTCTCCCCCCCACCCCAGCCCCCGCGAGACAAAGTCCCTCTTCCCCATCCCGCCACCCCAGCCCCCGCGAGACAAAGTCCCTCTCCCCCCACCCCCCACCCCAGCCCCCGCGAGACAAAGTCCCTCACCCCCCCTCCCCCCCACACCAGCCCCCGCGAGACAAAGTCCCTCTCCCCACCTCCCCCCCACCCCAGCCCCCGCGAGACAAAGTCCCTCTCCCCCATTCCCACCTACCCCAGCCCCCGCGAGACAACGTCCCTCTCCCCCACTCCTTCCCACTCCAGCCCCCGCGAGACAAAGTCCCTCTCCCCCCTCCCCCCCACCCCAGCCCCCGCGAGACAAAGTCCCTCTCCCCTCTCCCCCCACCCCAGCCCCCGCGAGACAAAGTCCCTCTCCCCCCATCCCCCCCACCCCAGCCCCCGCGAGACAAAGTCCCTCTCCCCCTCCCCCCCACCCCAGCCCCCGCGAGACAAAGTCCCTCTCGCCCTCTCCCCCACAACCCACCCACCCGAGACTGTCCCTCTACCCCCCACATCCCACCCTCCCCGAGACTAAGTCCCTCTCAACCCCTCCCACCCAGCCCCCCGAGACCATGTCCCTCTCCCCCCTCACCCTCACCCCACCCTGCTTGAGATGAAGTCCCTCTCCCGCACACCCCCCCGAGACTAAGTCCCTCTACCCCCTCCCCCCAACCGCAGCCCCCCGAGAGTAAGTCCCTCTCCCCCCAAACCACCCCCCGAGACTGTCCCTCTCCCCCACTCCCCCAACCGCACCCCTCCGAGACTAAGTCTCTAACCCCTCCCTCCCCCCACCCCACACCCCCGAGACAAAGTCCCTCTCCACCCCCCTCCCCAAAACCCTACTCCTCGGAGACTAAGTCCCTCTCCCCCCTCCCCCCCACCCCACCCACACCGAGACTAAGTCCCTCTCACCCCACCCTCTCCGAAACTAAGTCCCTCTCCCACCCCTCCACCCCGCACGAGACTTAATCCCTCTACCCCCCTCCTCCCCATCCCACCCCCTGTGACTGTCCCTCTACCCCCCACAACCCCCTAGACTAAGTCCCTCTCACCCCCTCCCCCCCACACCCCTGAGACTAAGTCCCTCTCCCCCGTCCCCCCCACACTACCTCCCCGAGAGTAAGTCCCTCTCCACAGCTCCCCCCCACCCAACCCCTCCGAGACTAAGTCCCTCTCCCACCAGCTCCCCCCAACCCCACGAGACTGTCCCTCTCCCCCACTCCCCCCCCACCCCACCCCACCAAGAATAAGTCCCTCTCCCCCTTCCCCCCATCCCCACCCCCCCCGAGACTAAGTCCTTCTCACCCCCTCCCCCCAACAACCCCCCCGAGACTAAGTCCCTCTCCCACCCCCACCTCTCCCCCACCCCAGCCCTCTGGGACTAAGTTCCTCTCCACCCACCTCCCCTCCACCGCACCCTCCCGGGACGAAGTCCCTCTCCACCCCCCTTCCCTCCCCCTGGGACTAGCTCCCTCTCCCCCACCTCCCCAAAACCCCACACTCCCGAGGCTAATTTCCTCTCCCCCACCCGCCACCCACAATCCACCCACCCCGAGACTAAGTCTCTCTCACCCCACCCTCCCCCCAACACCACAGCCCCCGGGACAATGTCCCTCTCCACCCCCCTCCCCCCAACCCAACCGCCCCGAGACTAAGTCACTCTCCCACACCCTCACCCCCACCCCAAAGCCCCGAGACTGTCCCTCTCCCCCCTCCCCAAAACCCCACCCCCCTGAGAGTAAGTCCCTCTCTCACTCCTCCCAGCCCCCCCGAGACTAAGTCTCTCTCCCCCACATGGCCCAAGACTACGTCCCTCTCCCCCCCTCCCCGCAACCCCACCCCCGAGATGAAGTGCCTCTCCCCCCCTCTCCCCCCCCACCCCACCCCCCGCGAGACTGTCCCTCTCCCCCCTCCCCCCAACACCACCCACCCGAGACTAAGTCTGTTTCCCCCCCCACCTCACCTCCACCTCAACCCCCCGGGACTAAGTCCCTCTCACCCCCCTCCCCCCCACCATATCCCCCCCCGAGACTAAGTCCCTTTCCTCCCCCACCTCCCCTCCACCCCAACCCCCCGGGATTAAGTCCCTCTCCCCTCCTCACCCTCACCCCACCCCGCCTGAGACTAAGTCCCTCTCCCCCACACGGCCCCGAGACTGTCCCTCTCCCCCACTCCCCCAACCCTACCCCACCGAGACTAAGTCCGTAACCCCACCCTCCCCCCCACCCCACACCCCCGAGACAAAGTCCGTCTCCAACCCCCTCCCCAAAACCCTACTCCCCCGAGACTAAGTCCCTCTACCCCCTCCCCCCCACCCCAGCCCCCCAAGACTAAGTTCCTCTCCACCCCAACCCACCCCCCCGAGACTGTCCCTCTCCCCCACTCCCCCCACCCCACCTCACCGAGACTAAGTCCGTAATCCCACCCTCCCCCCCACCCCACACCCCCGAGACAAATTCCCTCTCCACCCCCTCCCCAAAACCCTACCCCCCCGAGACTAAGTCCCTCCCGCCCCTCCCCCCCACCCCACCCACACCGAGACTAAGTCACTCTTATCCCACCCTCCCCGAGACTAAGTCCGTCTCGCAAACCCCCACTCCGCCCGACACTTAATACCTCTACCCCCCCTTCTCCCCATCACCCCGCCGAGACTCTCCCTCTACCCCCCACATCACATCCCCCGCGACTAAGTCCCTCTCACCCCCTCCCCACTACCCCGCAGAGACTGTCCCTCTCCCCCCGTCCCCCCCACACTAACACCCCGAGAGTAACTCCCTCTCCCCCCTCACCCTCACCCCACCCCGCCCGAGACTAAGTCCCTTTCAACCCCTCCCCTCCACCCCACCCCACCCCATGACTAAATCCTTCTCACCCCCACCCAACAACCCCCCCGAGACTAAGTCCCGTTCCCACCCCCACCACACCCCTCTGGGACAAAGTCCCTCTCCACCCCCCTCCCCCTCACCTCACCCTCCCGGGACGAGGTCCCTCTCCACCCCCCTTCCCTCCCCTCGGGTCTAGGTCCCTCTCCCCCCACTCCCCAAAATCCCACACCCCCGAGGCTAAGTCCCTCTCCCCCCGCCATGCCCACCCCACCCACCCCGAGACTAAGTCCCTCTCACCCCACCCTCCCCACTACCCCACACTCCCCGAGACAAAGTCCCTCTCCACCACCCTCCCCCCAACTCAACCCCCCGAGACTAAGTCCCTCTCCCCCACTCCCCCAACCCCACCCTACCGAGACTATGTCCCTAACCCCACCCTCCCCCCCACCCCACACCCCCGAGAGAAAGTCCCTCTCCACTCCCCTCCCCAAAACCCAACCCCACCGAGACTAAGTCCCTCTCCCCCCTCAACCTTTCCCCACCCTGCCTGAGACTAAGTCCCTCTTCCCCACCACCCTCAGACTAAGTCCCTCTCCCCCACCTCCCCCCCACCCATCACCCCGTGACTAAATCCCACTCCCCCCACACCCACCCCAAGACTGTCCCTCTCCCCCACTCTCCCCACCCCACCCCACCGAGACTAAGTCCCTAACCCCACCCTCCCCCCACCCCACACCCCCGAGACAAAGTCCCTCTCCACCCCCTCCCCAAAACCCCACACCCCGAGACTGTCCTCCTCCCCCCCTCCCCCCACACCCCACCCACACCGAGATTAAGTCCCTCTCACCCCACCAACCCCGAGATTAAGTCCCTCTCCCACCCCCCCAACCCACCCGCGACTTAATCCCTCTACCCCCCCCATCCCACCCCGCTGAGACTGTCCCTCTACACCCACACCCCACCCCCCCGAGACTAAGTCCCTCTCACACCCTCCCCCCCAACCCCCCGAGACTAAGTCCCTCTCCCTCCCCTCAACCCCACACTACCCCCCGAGAGTAAGTCCCTCTCCCCCCCCCACCCTCACCACACCCTGCCCGAGACTAAGTCCCTCTCCCCCACACCCCCCAGAGACTAAGTCCCTCTCGCCCCCCCTCCCACCACCCCACCCCCCGGGACTAAGACCCCCTCCCCCCCTCCCCCCGGGACTAAGTCCCTATCCACACTCCCTCCCCTCCCCCGGGTCTAAGTCCCTCTCCCTCCCCCAAAACCCCACCCCCCCGAGGCTAAGTCCCTCTCACCGCCCCCACCTCCCTAACCCACACACCCCGAGACAAAGTCCCTCTCCAGCCCCCTCCCCCCTCCCAACCCCCACGTGACTAAGTACCTCCCCCCACCAACCCACCTGCCGAGACTAAGTCCCTCTCCCCCCCTCCCACCCACCCCACCCCCCGAGACGAAGACCCTCTCCCCCCCTCCCCAAAACCCCACTCCTCTGAGACTGAGTCCCTCTCCCCCCCACCCCACCCCCCCGAGACTAAGTCCCTCTCCCCCCTCCCCCCCCACCCCACCCCCAGAGACTAAGTCCCCCTCCCCCCTCCGCAAAACCCCACCACCCTGAGACTAAGTCCCTCTCCCACCCCCCTACCCCCACGAGACTGTCCCTCTACCCCACACACCCCAGCCCCCAAGACTAAGTCCCTTTCGCCCCCTCCTCCCACACCCCACCCACCCTGAGACTAAGTCCCTCTCACGCCACCCTTACCCCCACCCCACCCTTCCCGAGACTAAGTCTCTCTGCGCCCCCCCACCCCACCCCCCAGGAGGCTAAGTCCCTCTCCCCCTCCTCCCCAAAACCCCACCCACCCCAAGACTAGTTCCCTCTCACCCCACCATTACCCCCACACAACACTCCCCGAGAAAAAGTCCCTCTCCACCCCCCTCCCCCCAACCCAACCCCCCTGAGACTAAGTCACTCTCCCCCACCCTCCACGAGACTATGTCTCTCCCCCCTCCACTCCACCCCACCCCCGGGACTAAGTCCCTCTCCCCCCCCTCCCCCCAGGGACTAAGTCCCTCTCCACCACCCCTCCCCTCCCCCCATAACTAAGTCCCTCTCCCCACCTCCCCAAAACCCCACCACCCCGAGGCTAAGTCCCTCTCACCCCCCAGCCCACACACCCCGAGACAAAGTACCTCTCCACCCCCCTCCCCCATCCCAACCCCCACGTGACTACCTCTCCCCCCCACCCTACCCCACCAAGATTAAGTCCCTCTACACCCTCCCCCCCAACCCAGCCCCCGAGACTAAGTCCCTCTCCCCCCTCCCCAATACCCCACCCACCTGAGGCTACGTCCCTCTGCCCCCCTCCCCACCCCCCCCGAGACTAAGTCCCTCTCCCCCCACTCTCCCCAACCCCACCCACCGCGAGACTAAGTCCCTTTCCCCCCCCACCTCCCCTCCACCTCAACTCCCCGGGACTAAGTCCCTCTCACCCCCTCCCCCCCAACACATCCCCCCCGAGACTAAGTCCCTTTCCCCCCTCCACCTCCCCTCCACCCCAACACCCCAGGACAAAGTCCCTCTCCCCCCCCTCACCCTCACCCCACCCCGCCTGAGACTAAGTCCTACTCCCCCACTCGCCCCCGAGACTGTCCCTCTCCCCCACTCCCCCAACCCCACCCGACCGAGAAGTCCCTAACCCCACCCTCCGCCCCACTCCACACCCCCGAGACAAAGTCCGTCTCCAACCCCCTCCCCAAAACCCTACTCCCCCGAGACTAAGTCCCTCTACCCCCCCTCCCCCTCACCCCAGCCCCCCAAGACTAAGTTCCTCTCCCCCCCAACCCACCCCCCCGAGACTGTCCCTCTCCCCCACTCCCCCCACCCCACCTCACCGAGACTAAGTCCGTAACCCCACCCTCCCCCCCACCCCACACACCCGAGACAAATTCCCTCTCCACACCCCTCCCCACAACCCTACCCCCCCAAGACTAAGTCCCTCTCCCACCCTCCCCCCCCACCACACCCACACCGAGACTAAGTCGCTCTCACGCCACCCTCCCCGAGACTAAGTCCCCTCTCGCAAACCCCCACCTCGCCCGAGACTTAATCCCTCTACACCCCCTTCTCCCCAACACCCCCCCGAGACTGTCCCTCTACCCGCCACATCACACTCCCCGAGACTAAGTCCCTCTCACCCCCTCCCCCTAACCCCCGAGACCGTCCTTCTCCCCCGTCCCCCCCACACTAACCCCCCGAGAGTAACTCCCTCTCCCCCCCCTCACCCTCACCCCACCCCACCTGAGACTAAGTCCCTTTCAACCCCTCCCCCCCATCCCACCCCCCCGTGACTAAATCCTTCTCACCCCCTCCCCCCAACAACCCCCCCGAGACTAAGTCCCTCTCCCACCCCCACCTCCCCCCCCACTGCACCCTGCCGGGACGAAGTCCCTCTCCACCCCCTTTCCCTCCCCCCCGGGTCTAGGTCCCTCTCCCCCCACTCCCCAAAACCCCACACCCCCGAGGCTAAGTCCCTCTCCCCCCCCGCCACACCCACCCCACCCTCCCCGAGACTAAGTCCCTCTCACCCCACCCTCCCCCTACCCCACACTCCCCGAGACAAAGTCCCTCTCCACCCCCCTCCCCCCCAACCCAACCCTGCGAGACTAAGTCCCTCTCCCCCACCACCCCGAGACTAAATCCCTCTCCCCCCCACCCACCCCCGAACAAAGTCCCTCTCCACCCGCTTCCCCAAAACCCCACCCCCCCGAGACTAAGTCCTCCTCACCCCCCTCCCCCCAAACACCACCCACACCGAGATTAAATCCCTCTCACCCCACCATCCCCGAGACTAAGTCCCTCTCCCACCCCCCACACCTCCCCTGAGACTAAATCCATCTCCCCCCCCTCCCCCCCACCCAAACCCACCGAGCCTAAGTCCCTCTCGCCCCCCTCCCCCCACCCCATACCCCCGGGACTAAGACCCTCTCCCCCCCCTCCCCCCGGGACTAAGTCCCTCTCCACCCCCCCCCCCTCCCCCTGGGTCTAAGTCCCTCTCCCCCCATCCCCAAAACCCCACCCCCCCGAGGCCTAGTCCCTCTCATCCCTCCCACCTCCCTAACCACACACACCCCGAGACAAAGTCCCTCTCCAGCCCCCTCCCCCCCTACCAACCCCCATGTGACTAAGTACCTCTCCCCCGCAACCCACCTCCCGAGACTAAGTCCCTCTCCGACCCACCCACCCACCCCCACCCCCGAGACTAAGTCCCTCTCCCCCCTCCACAAAACCCCACCACCCTGAGACTATGTCCCTCTCCCACCCCCCCTACCCCCACACACCCCAGCCCCCAAGACTAAGTCCCCTTTCCCCCCCTCCTCCCACACCCCACCCACCCTGAGACTAAGTCCCTCTCACCCCACCCTTACCCGCACCCCACCCTCCCCGAGACTAAGTCCCTCTCCACCCCCCTCCCCTCCCCCCGGAACTAAGTCCCTCTCCCCCCTCCCCAAAACCCCACCACCCCGAGGCTAAGTCCCTCTCACCCCCCCCACCCCCCTACCCCACACACCCCGAGACAAAATCCCTCTCCACCCCCCCTCCCCCCATCCCAATCCCCACGTGACTACCTCTCCCCCCCACCCTACCCCACCGAGACTAAGTCCCTCTACCCCCCTCCCCCCAACACAGCCCCCGAGACTAAGTCCCTCTCTCCCCTCCCCAAAACCCCACCCCCCCTGAGACTACGTCCCTCTGCCCCCCCACCCCACCTCCCGTGACTAAGTCCCTCTCCCCCCCCTCCCCAAACCCACCCACCCGAGACTAAGTCCCTTTCCCCCCCAACCTCCCCTCCACCTCAACCCCCCGGGACTAAGTCCCTCTCACCCCCTCCCACCCACCACATCCCCACCAAGACTAAGTCCCTTTCCGCCCCCACCTCCCCTCCACCCCAACCCCCCAGGACTAAGTCCCTCTCCCCCCCCCTCACCCCTCACCCCACCCCCGCCTGAGACTAAGTCCCTCTCCCCCACTTGCCCCCGAGACTGTCCCTCTCCCCCACTCCCCCAACACCACCCGACCGAGAAGTCCCTAACCCCACCCTCCGCCCCCACCCCACACCCCCGAGACAAAGTCCGTCTCCAACCCCCTCCCCAAAAACCCTACTCCCCCAAGACTAAGTCCCTCTACCCCCCCCTCCCCAGCCCCCCAAGACTGAGTTCCTCTCCCCCCCAACCCACCCCCCCGAGACTGTCAGTCTCCCCCACTCCCCCCCCACCCCACCTCACCGAGACTAAGTCCGTAACCCCACCCTCCCCCCCCACCCCCACACCCCCGAGACAAATTCCCTCTCCATCCCCCTCCCCAAAACCCTACCCCCCAAAGGACTAAGTCCCTCTCCCCCCCTTCCCCCCACCCCACCCACACCGAGACTAAGTCCCTCTCACAAACCCCCACCCCGCCCGAGACTTAATCCCTCTATACCCCCTTCTCCCCATCACCCAACCCGAGACTGTCCCTCTACCCCCCACATCACACCCCCCGAGACTAAGTCCCTCTCACCCCCTCCCCCTACACCCCCGAGACCGTCCCTCTCCCCCCGTCCGCCCCACACTAACCCCCCGAGAGTAAATCCCTCTCCCCCCCCTCACCCTCACCCCACCCCACCCGAGACTAAGTCCCTTTCAACCCCTCACCCCCCCTCCCACCCCCCCCGTGACTAAATCCTTCTCACCCCCCTTCCCCCAACAACCCCCCCGAGACTGAGTCCCTCTCCCCACCCCCCACCGCCCCCCCACCAAAGCCCTCATGGACTAAGTCCCTCTCCACCCGCCTCCCCCCCACCGCACCCTCCCGGGATGAAGTCCCTCTCCACCCCCCTTCCCTCCCCCCAGGTCTAGGTCCCTCTCCCCCCCACTCCCCAAAACCCCACACCCCCGAGGCTAAGTCCCTCTCCCCCCCGCCACGCCCACCCCACCCACCCCGAGACTAAGTCCCTCTCACCCCACCCTCCCCCTACCCCACACTCCCCCCTACCCCACACTCCCCGAGACAAAGTCCCTCTCCACTCCCCTCCCCCCCAACCCAACCCCCCGAGACTAAGTCCCTCTCCCCCATCACCCCGAGCAAAGATCCCTCTCCACCCCCCTCCCCAAAACCCCACCCCCCCAAGACTAAGTCCTCCTCACCCCCTTCCCCCCAAACCCCACCCACACCGAGATTAAGTCCCTCTCACACCCACCATCCCCGAGACTAAGTCCCTCTCCCACCCCCCACACCCCCACCAAGACTAAGTCCCTCTCCCCCCTCTCCTCCCACCCCACCCCTCCCGAGACAAGTCCCTCATCCCCCTTCCCCAGAACCCCACCCCCGAGACAAATGTCCCTCTCCCACCCCCCAAACCCCTCAAGACTAAGACCCTCTAGCCCCCTGCCCCCCATCCCAACCCCCCGAGACTGTCCCTCTACCCCCCACACCCCTACCCAGCCCCCGAGACTAATTCCCTCTCACCCCCTCCCACCCCCCGAGACTAAGTCCCTCTCCCCCCCTCACCCTCCACCCCACCCCACCTGAGACTAAGTCCCTCTCCCCCACACCCCCCCGAGACTGTTCCTCTCCCCCACTCCCCCAACCCCACCCTACCGATCCTAAGTCCCTAACCCCACCCTCCCCCCAACTCCACACCCCCGAGACAAAGTCCCTCTCCACTCCCCTCCCCAAAACCCTACCCCCCGAGACTAAGTCCCTCTCCCCCCTCCCCCCCACCCCCCACACTACCCTGCACCCTCCCCGCCACTCCACAATCCCGAGATTAAGTCCCTCTCCACCCCCTCCCCAAAATCCCATCATCCCCGAGAGTAAGTCCCTCTCCCTCCCCCGCCACCCCGCCCCAGACTTAATCCCTCTACCCCCCTCCCCCCATCCCACCCCCCCGAGACTGTCCCTCTACACCCACACCCCACCCCCCGAGACTAAATCCCTCTCCCTCTCCTCCCCCCACACTACCCCCCCAAGAGTAAGTCCCTCTCCCCCCCCAACCTCACCACACCCTGCCCGAGACTAAGTCCCTCTCCCCCACACCCCCCAGAGACTGAGTCCATCTCCCCCCATCCCCCCCAACCAAACCCCCCGAGAGTAAATCCCTCTCGCCCCCCGTCCCCCCCCCACCCCACCCCCCCGGGACTAAGTCCCTCTCACCCCCCTCCCCCCCGGGACTAAGTCCCTCTCCACCCACCCTGCCCTCCCCCCGGGTCTAAGTCCCTCTCCCCCCCCTCCCCAAAACCCCACCCCCCGAGGCTAAGTACCTCTCACCCCACTACCTCCCTAACCCACACACCCCGAGACAAAGTCCCTCTCCAACCCCCTCCCACCTCCCAACCCCCACGTCACTAAGTACTTCTCCCCCCCCACCCCACCCCCCGAGACTAAGTCCCTCTTCCCCCCCTCCCACCCACCCCGCCGAGACGAAGTCCCTCTCCCCACTCCCCAAAACCCCACTCCTCTGAGACTAAGTCCCTCTCCCCCCCACCCCTCCCCCTGAGACTAAGTCCCTCTCCCCCCATCCCCAAAACACCACCACCCTGAGACTAAGTCCCTCTCCCACCCCCCTACCCCTGAGACTAAGTCCCTCTAGCCCCTCCCCCATCCCACACCCCCGAGACTGTCCCTCTACCCCACACAACCCAGCCCCCAAGACTAAGTCCCTTTCCCCCCCCCAACTCCCCCACCCCTCTCACCCTGAGACTAAGTCCCTCTCACCCCACCCTTACCCCCACCCCACCCTCCTCGAGACTAAGTCTCTCTGCGCACCCCCACCCCACCCCCAGGAGGCTAAGTCCCTCTCCCCCTCCTCCCCAAAACCCCAGACCCCCCGAGACTATGTCTCTCCCCCCTCCACTCCACCCCACCCCTCGGGACTAAGTCCCTCTCCCCCTCCTCCGCCCTGGGACTAAGTCCCTCTCCACCCCCCTCCCCTCCCCCCGGAACTAAGTCCGCTTCCACCCCTCCCCAAAACCCCACCCCCCCGAGGCTAAGTCCCTCTCACCCCCTCTCCCCAACCCCACCCCCCAAGACTAAGTCCCTCTCCCCCCCCCCCAAAACCCCACCCTCGTGAGACTAAGTCCCTCTCCCCCCTCCCCAAAACCCCACAACCGTGAGACTAAGTCCCTGTTCCACCCCCCCAACCCCCCTAGACTAAGTCCCTCTAGCCGCCTCCCCACATCCCACCCCCCCGAGACTGTCCATCTACCCCCCACACCCCACTCCCTGAGACTAAATCCCTTTCTCCCCTCCTCCCCCACCCTTCCCACCATGAGACTAAGTCCCTCTCACCCCACCCTTAGCGCCACCCCCACCCTCCCCGAGACTAAGTCTCTCTGCGCCCCCCCACACCAACCCCCACGAGGCTAAGTCCCTCTCCCCCTCCTCATCAAAACCCGAGCCCCCCGAGACTAAGTCCTTCTGCCCCCCTTCCATCCCCACCCCACCCACCCCGAGACTAAGTCCCTCTCACCCCACCCTCCCCGCCACACCACACTCCCCGAGGCAAAGTTCCTCTCCACCCGCCTCCCCCCAACCCAAACCCCCCGAGAAAAAGTCCCTCTCCCACACCCTCCCCGAGACTAAGTCTCTCCCCCCTCCACTCCACCCCACCCCCCGGAGACTAAGTCCCTCTCCCTCCCCTCCCCCCTGGGACTAAGTCCCTCTCCATCCCCACTCCCCTACCCCCGGAACTAAGTGCCACTCCCCCCCTCCCCAAAACCCCACCCCCCGAGGCTAAGTCCCTCTCACCCCCCCACCCCACTACCCCGCACACCCCGAGACAAAGTCCCTCTCCACCCCCCTCCCCCCATCCCAACCCGCACGTGACTATGTACCTCTCCCCCCCCCACCCTACCCCCAAGACTAAGTCCCTCTCCCCCCCTCCCCCCCACCCCACCCCCCGAGACTAAGTCCCTCTCTCCCCTCCCTCCCACCCCACCCCCCCCGAGACAAAGTCCCTCATCCCCCTTCCCCAGAACCCCACCCCCGAGACAATGTCCCTCTCCCACCCCCCAAACCCCTCAAGACTAAGACCCTCTAGCCCCCTGCCCCCCATCCCACCCCCCCGAGACTGTCCCTCTACCCCCCACACCCCACCCTCCCCGAGACTAATTCCCTCTCACCCCCTCCCACCCCCCGAGACTAAGTCCCTCTCCCCCCCTCACCCTCACCCCACCCCACCTGAGACTAAGTCCCTCTCCCCCACACCCCCCCGAGACTGTTCCTCTCCCCCACTCCCCCAACCCCACCCTACCGATCCTAAGTCCCTAACCCCACCCTCCCCCCAACTCCACACCCCCGAGACAAAGTCCCTCTCCACTCCCCTCCCCAAAACCCTACCCCCCGAGACTAAGTCCCTCTCCCCCCTCCCCCCACCCCATCACCCCGAGACTAAATCCCTCTCCCCCCCCACCCCCACACTACCCTGCACCCTCCCCGCCACTCCACAATCCCGAGATTAAGTCCCTCTCCACCCCCTCCCCAAAATCCCATCATCCCCGAGAGTAAGTCCCTCTCCCTCCCCCGCCACCCCGCCCCAGACTTAATCCCTCTACCCCCCCTCCCCCCATCCCACCCCCCCGAGACTGTCCCTCTACACCCACACCCCACCCCCCGAGACTAAATCCCTCTCCCTCCCCTCCCCCCACACTACCCCCCCGAGAGTAAGTCCCTCTCCCCCCCCAACCTCACCACACCCTGCCCGAGACTAAGTCCCTCTCCCCCACACCCCCCAGAGACTGAGTCCATCTCCCCCCATCCCCCCCAACCAAACCCCCCGAGAGTAAATCCCTCTCGCCCCCCGTCCCCCCCCCACCCCACCCCCCCGGGACTAAGTCCCTCTCACCCCCTCCCCCCCGGGACTAAGTCCCTCTCCACCCACCCTGCCCTCCCCCCGGGTCTAAGTCCCTCTCCCCCCCTCCCCAAAACCCCACCCCCCGAGGCTAAGTACCTCTCACCCCACTACCTCCCTAACCCACACACCCCGAGACAAAGTCCCTCTCCAACCCCCTCCCACCTCCCAACCCCCACGTCACTAAGTACTTCTCCCCCCCACCCCACCCCCCGAGACTAAGTCCCTCTTCCCCCCCTCCCACCCACCCCGCCGAGACGAAGTCCCTCTCCCCCCTCCCCAAAACCCCACTCCTCTGAGACTAAGTCCCTCTCCCCCCCACCCCTCCCCCTGAGACTAAGTCCCTCTCCCCCCATCCCCAAAACACCACCACCCTGAGACTAAGTCCCTCTCCCACCCCCCTACCCCTGAGACTAAGTCCCTCTAGCCCCTCCCCCATCCCACACCCCCGAGACTGTCCCTCTACCCCCACACAACCCAGCCCCCAAGACTAAGTCCCTTTCCCCCCCCCAACTCCCCCACCCCTCTCACCCTGAGACTAAGTCCCTCTCACCCCACCCTTACCCCCACCCCACCCTCCTCGAGACTAAGTCTCTCTGCGCCCCCCCACCCCACCCCCCAGGAGGCTAAGTCCCTCTCCCCCTCTTCCCCAAAACCCCAGACCCCCCGAGACTATGTCTCTCCCCCCCTCCACTCCACCCCACCCCTCGGGACTAAGTCCCTCTCCCCCTCCTCCGCCCTGGGACTAAGTCCCTCTCCACCCCCCTCCCCTCCCCCCGGAACTAAGTCCGCTTCCACCCCTCCCCAAAACCCCACCCCCCCGAGGCTAAGTCCCTCTCACCCCCTCTCCCCAACCCCACCCCCCAAGACTAAGTCCCTCTCCCCCCCCCCCAAAACCCCACCCTCGTGAGACTAAGTCCCTCTCCCCCCTCCCCAAAACCCCACAACCGTGAGACTAAGTCCCTCTTCCACCCCCCCAACCCCCCTAGACTAAGTCCCTCTAGCCGCCTCCCCACATCCCACCCCCCCGAGACTGTCCATCTACCCCCTACACCCCACTCCCTGAGACTAAATCCCTTTCTCCCCTCCTCCCCCACCCTTCCCACCATGAGACTAAGTCCCTCTCACCCCACCCTTACCGCCACCCCCACCCTCCCCGAGACTAAGTCTCTCTGCGCCCCCCCACACCAACCCCCACGAGGCTAAGTCCCTCTCCCCCTCCTCATCAAAACCCGAGCCCCCCGAGACTAAGTCCTTCTGCCCCCCTTCCATCCCCACCCCACCCACCCCGAGACTAAGTCCCTCTCACCCCACCCTCCCGCCACACCACACTCCCCGAGGCAAAGTTCCTCTCCACCCGCCTCCCCCCAACCCAAACCCCCCGAGAAAAAGTCCCTCTCCCACACCCTCCCCGAGACTAAGTCTCTCCCCCCTCCACTCCACCCCACCCCCCGGAGACTAAGTCCCTCTCCCTCCCCTCCCCCCTGGGACTAAGTCCCTCTCCATCCCCCCTCCCCTACCCCCGGAACTAAGTGCCACTCCCCCCCTCCCCAAAACCCCACCCCCCGAGGCTAAGTTCCTCTCACCCCCCCACCCCACTACCCCCGCACACCCCGAGACAAAGTCCCTCTCCACCCCCCTCCCCCCATCCCAACCCGCACGTGACTATGTACCTCTCCCCCCCCACCCTACCCCCAAGACTAAGTCCCTCTGCCCCCCTCCCCCCCACCCCAGCCCCCGAGACTAAGTCCCTCTCCCCGTCCCCAAAACCCCACCCCCTGAGACTACGTCCCTTTCCCCCCCACCTCACCCCCCCTGACTGTCCCTCTCCCCCCCTCTCCCCAACCCCACCCCCTGAGACTAAGTCCCTCTTCCCACCCCCCCAAAACCCCACCCCCGTGAGACTACGTCCCTCTTCCACCCCCCCCCACCCCCCCCGAGAATAAGTCCCTCTAGCCCCCTCCCCCCATCCCCCTCCCCCGAGACTGTCACTCTACCCCCCACACCCCACTCCCTGAGACTAAGTCCCTTTCCCCCCCTCCTCCCCGACCCCACCCACCCTGAGACTAAGTCCCTCTCACCCCACCCTGACCCCCACCCTCCCCGAGACTAAGTCTCTCTGCGCCCCCCCCCACACCAACCCCCACGAGGCTAAGTCCCTCTCCCCCTCCTCATCAAAACCCGAGCCCCCCCGAGACTAAGTCCTTCCGCCCCCCTTCCAACCCCACCCCACCCACCCCGAGACTAAGTCCCTCTCACCCCACCCTCCCGCCACACCACACTCCCCGAGGCAAAGTCCCTCTCCACCCCCTTCCCCCCAACCCAAACCCCCCGAGACTAAGTCCCTCTCCCCCACCCTCCCCGAGACTGAGTCTCTCCCCCCTCCACTCCACCCCACCCCCCCGAGACTAAGTCCCTCTCCCTCCCCTCCCCCCTGGGACTAAGTCCCTCTCCACCACCCCTCCTCTCCCCCCGGAACTAAGTCCCTCTCCCCCCTCCCCAAAACCCCACCCCCCCGAGGCTAAGTCCCTCTCACCCCCCCACCCCACTACCCAACACACCCCGAGACAAAGTCCCTCTCCACCCCCCCTCCCGCCATCCCAACCCGCATGTGACTATGTACCTCTCCCCCCCCCACCCTACCCCCCGAGACTAAGTCCCTCTGCCCCCCTCCCCCCACCCCAGCCCCCAATACTAAGTCCCTCTCCCCCCCTCCACAAAACCCCACCCCCCTGAGACTACGTCCCTCTCCCCCCCACCTCACCCCCCCCTGACTGTCCCTCTCCCACCCTCTCCCCAAACCCAGCCCGCGAGACTAAGTCCCTCTTCCCACCTCCCCAAAACCCCACCCCCGTGAGACTAAGTCCCTCTTCCACCCCCCCACCCCCCCGAGACTAAGTCCCTCTAGCTCCCTCCCCCCCATCCCACTCCCCCGAGACTGTCACTCTACCCCCCACACCCCACTCCCCGAGACTAAGTCCCTTTGCCCCCCTCCTCCCCGACCCCACCCACCCTGAGACTAAGTCCCTCTCACCCCACCCTTACCTCCACCCCACCCTATCCGAGACTAAGTCTCTCGGCGCCCTCCCCAAAACCCCAGCCCCCTGAGGCTAAGTCCTTCTGCCCCCCTTCCAACCCCACCCCACCCACCCCGAGACTAAGTCCCTCTCACCCCACCCTCCCGCCACACCACACTCCCCGAGATTAAAGTCCCTCTCCACCCCCCTCCCCCCAACCCAACCCCCCCAAGACTAAGTCCCTCTCCCCCACCCTCCCTGAGACTAAGTCTCTCCCCCCGCCATTCCACCCCACCCCCACGAGACTAAGTCCCTCTCCCCCCTCCCCAAAACTCCACCCCCCCCGTGACTAAGTCCCTCTCCCCCGCCTCCAGCCCCACCCCACCCACCCCGAGACTAAGTCCCTCTTTTCCCACCCTCCCCGAGACTAACTCCCTCAGCCACTCCCCCACACCCCACCCCCCCCGAGACTAAGGCGCTCACACCCCCCTCCACCCCCACCCCACCCACCCCGAGACTAAGTCCCTCTCACCCCACCCTCCTCGAGACTAACTCCCTCAGCCACCCCCCCCCACCCCACCCCCCCAAGACTAAGTTTCTCTCCACCCCCTCCCCCCCCCCGGGGCTAAGTCCCTCTCCCCAGCCCTCCCCAAAACCCTAACACCTCTCGAGACTAAGTTCCTCTCCCCCCACCACACCCCCCAGAGACTAAGTCCCTCTACGCCCCACGTCCCCCCCATCCCACCCCCTGGGTCTAAGTCCCTCTCCGCCCCCGCCCCCCCCACCCCATCCCCCCGAGACTAAGTCCCTCTCCCCCACCTCCTCAAAACCCCCACCCCCCCGAGACCAAGTCTCTCTCCCCCCCTCCCCGCCACACCACCCAACCCGACACTAAGTCCCTCTCACCCCACCCTCCCCGAGACTAAGTGTTCCTGCACCCCCCCGTGTATAAGTCCCTCTCACCCCACCCTCCCACCCCCCCCACACTCCCCGAGACTGTGCCTCTCCGCCGTACCCCACCACCCCCGAGACTAAGTCCTCTCACCCCTCCCTCACCCCCACCCCAACCCTCCCGAGACTAATTCCCTCTCCCCCTCCCCCCACCCAACCCCCACGAGACTAAGTCCCTCTCCACCCCCCCACCCCACCTCCCCGAGACTAAGTTCATCTCACCCCACCCTCCTCGAGACTAACTCCCTCTACCCCCCCCACCCCACACCCCCGAGTCTAAGTCCCTCTCCCACCGCTCCCCACCACCCCAACCCCCGGGACTAAGTCGCTGACCCCCCCTCCCCACCCACCCCGCCCACCCTGAGACTAAGTCCCTTTCACCCCCTTTCCCCTCCCCCCTGGACTAAGTCCCTCTCCCCCGCCTCCCCAAAATTCCACTTCCCCGAGGCTAAGTCCCTCTCCCCCATTCCACCCCACCCCCACCCACCCCGAGACTAAGTCCCTCACACGCCACCATCCCCCCCACCCCACACTCCCCGAGACAAAGTCCCTCTCCACCCTACTGCCCCCAACCCAACACCCCCGAGACTAAGTCACTCTCCCCCCACCCTCCACCCTACCCCACACCCCCCAAGACTAAGTCCCTCTCCCCCACCTACCCCACCCACCCGAGACTAAGTTCCTCTCCCCACCTCCCCAAAAAAACCATCCCCCGAGACTAAGTCCCACTCCCACCCCCACCAGCCCCCCCGATACTAAGTCCCTCTACCCCCCTCCTCCCCATCCCACTCCCCCGAGACTGTTCCTTCAGCCCCCACACCCCAACCCCCCAAGACTAAGTCCCTCTCCCCCTCCCACCCCACCCCACCCACACCGAGACTAAGTCCCTCTCACCCCATCCTCCCTGAGACTAAGTCCCTCTCCCACCTCCACCACCCCGCCCGAGACGTAATCCCTCTACCCCTTCCCCCCCATCCCACTCCCCCGTGACTGTCCCTCTAAGCCCCACCCCCCAATCCCCCAAGACTAAGTCCCTCTCACCCCCTCCCCCACCCCCCTGAGACTAAGTCCATCTCCCCGCCTTCTCCCCCCCACACTACCCCACCGAGAGTAAGTCCCTCTCCCCCCTCACCCTCACTCCACCCCGCCCGAGACTAAATTCCTCTCCTCCACACCCCCCAGAGACTGTCCCTCTCCCCCTCTCCCCCACAGCCCAAACCCCCGAGACTGTCCCTCTCCCCCCACTCCCCCCCACCCCACCGAGACTAAGTCCCTCTCCCCCTCTCCCCCCAACCCCACCCCCCCGAGACTAAGTCCTTCTCCCCCCCCTCCCCCAACAATCCCCCCCGAGACTAAGTCCCTCTCCCCCCTCCCCAAAACCCCACCACCCTGAGACTAAGTCCCTCTCCCACCCCCCTACCCCCCGAGACTAAGTCCCTCTAGCCCCCTCCCCCCTTCCCACACCCCCGAGACTGTCCCTTTACCCCACACACCCCAGCCCCCAAGACTAAGTCCCTTTCCCCCCCAACTCCCCCCACTCCTCTCACCCTGAGACTAAGTCCCTCTCACCCCACCCTTACCCCCACCCCACCCGCCCCGAGACTAAGTCTCTCTGCGCCCCCCCACCCCACCCCCAGGAGGCTAAGTCCCTCTCCCCCTCCTCCCCAAAACCCCAGCCCCACGAGACTATGTCTCTCCCCCCTCCACTCCACCCCACCCCCCGGGACGAAGTCCCTCTCCCCCTCCTCCGCCCTGGGACTAAGTCCCTCTCCACCCCCCCTCCCCTCCCCCCGGAACTAAGACCGTCTCCCCCCCTCCCCAAAACCCCACCCCCCCGAGGCTAAGTCCCTCTCACCTCCCACCCCCCTACCCCACACACCCCGAGACAAAGTCCCTCTCCACCCTCCCTCCCACATCCCAACCCCCACGTTACTACCTCTCCCCCCCCACCCTACCCCACCGAGACTAAGTCCCTCTCCCCCCGTCACTCCCACCCCAGCCCCCGAGACTAAGTCCCTCTCCCCCCTCCCCTAAACCCCACCCCCCTGAGACTACGTCCCTCTCCCCCCCACCCCACCCCCCTGAGACTAAGTCCCTCTCCCCCCCTCTCCCCAACCCCACCCCCCAAGACTAAGTCCCCTCTCCCCCCTCCCTAAAACCCCACCCTTGTGAGACTAAGTCCCTCTCCCCCCTCCCCAAAACCCCACAACCGTGAGACTAAGTCCCTCTTCCACACACCCAACCCCCCTAGACTAAGTCCTTCTAGCCCCCTCCCCACATCCCACCCCCCCGAGACTGTCCCTCTACCCCCCACACCCCACTCCCTGAGACTAAATCCCTTTCTCCCCTCCTCCCCCACCCTTCCCACCATGAGACTAAGTCCCTCTCACCCCACCCTTACCGCCACCCCACCCTCCCCGAGACTAAGTCTCTCTGCGCCCCCCCCACACCAACCCCCACGAGGCTAAGTCCCTCTCCCCCTCCTCATCAAAACCCGAGCCCCCCGAGACTAAGTCCTTCTGCCCCCCTTCCACCCCCACCCCACCCACCCCGAGACTAAGTCCCTCTCACCCCACCCTCCCACCACACCACACTCCCCGAGACAAAGTCCCTCTCCATCCCCCTCCCCCCCAACCCAAACCCCCCGAGACTAAGTCCCTCTCCCCCACCCTCCCCGAGACTAAGTCCCTCTCCCTCCCCTCTCCCCTGGGACTAAGTCCCTCTCAACCCCCCCTCCCCTACGCCCAGAACTAAGTCCCTCTCCCCCCCTCCCCAAAACCCAACCCCCCGAGGCTAAGTCCCCCTCGCCCTCCTCATCAAAACCCGAGCCCCCCCGAGACTAAGTCCTTCTGCCCCCCTTCCAACCCCACCCCACCCACCCCGAGACTAAGTCCCTCTCACCCCACCCTCCCGCCACACCACACTCCCCGAGACAAAGTCCCTCTCCACCCCCCTCCCCCAACCCAAACCCCCCGAGACTAAGTCCCTCTCCCCCCACCCTCCCCGAGACTAAGTCTCTCCCCCCTCCACTCCACCCCACCCCCCGGAGACTAAGTCCCTCTCCCTCCCCCTCCCCCCATCCCAACCTGCACGTGACTATGTACCTCTCCCCCCCAACCCTACCCTCAAGACTAAGTCCCTCTGCCCCCCTCCCCCCCCACCCCAGCCCCCGAGACTAATTTCCTCTCCCCCTCCCCAAAACCCCACACCCCTGAGACTACGTCCCTCTCCCCCCCACCTCATCCCCCCGACTGTCCCTCTCGCCCCCTCTCCCCAACCCCACCCCCTGAGACTAAGTCCCTCTTCCCACCTCCCCAAAAACCCACCCCCGTGAGACTAAGTCCCTCTTCCACCCCCCCACACCACCGAGACTAAGTCCCTCTAGCCCCCTCCCCCCATCCCCCTCCCCCGAGACTGTCACTCTACCCCCCCACACCCCACTCCCCGAGACTAAGTCCCTTTCCCCCCCTCCTCCCCGACCCCACCCACCCTGAGACTAAGTCCCTCTCACCCCACCCTTACCCCCACCCCACCCTCCCCGAGATTAAGTCTCTCTGCGCCCCCCCCCACACCAACCCCCACGAGGCTAAGTCCCTCTCCCCCTCCTCATCAAAACCCGAGCCCCCCCGAGACTAAGTCCTTCTGCCCCCCTTCCAACCCCCACCCCCACCCACCCCGAGACTAAGTCCCTCTCACCCCACCCTCCCGCCACACCACACTCCCGAGACAATGTCCCTCTCCACCCCCCCTCCCCCCAACCCAAACCCCCCGAGACTAAGTCCCTCTCCCCAACCCTCCCCGAGACTAAGTCTCTCCCCACTCCACTCCACCCCACCCCCCCGAGACTAAGTCCCTTTCCCTCCCCTCCCCCCTGGGACTAAGTCCCTCTCCACCCCCCCTCCTCTCCCCCCGGAACTAAGTCCCTCTCCCCCCCTCCCCAAAACCCCACCCCCCCGAGGCTAAGTCCCTCACACCCCCCCACCCCACTACCCCACACACCCCGAGACAAAGTCTCTCTCCACCCCCCTCCCCCCATCCCAACCCGCACATGACTATGTACCTCAACCCCCCCACCCTACCCCCCGAGACTACGTCCCTCTGCCCTCCTCCCCCCCCACCCCAGCCCCCGAGACTAAGTCCCTCTCCCCCTCCACAAAACCCCACCCCCCTGAGACTACGTCCCGCTCCCCCCCACCTCACTCCCCCCGACTGTCCCTCTCCCACCCTCTCCCCAACCCCACCCCCCGAGACTAAGTCCCTCTTCCCACCTCCCCAAAACCCCACCCCTGTGAGACTAAGTCCCTCTTTCACCCCCCCCACCCCCCCAAGACTAAGTCCCTCTAGCCCCCTCCCCCCATCCCACTCCCCCGAGACTGTCACTCTACCCCCCACACCCCACTCCCCGAGACTAAGTCCCTTTCCCCCCCTCCTCCCCGACCCCACCCACCCTGAGACTAAGTCCCTCTCACCCCACCCTTACCCCCACCCCACTCTATCCGAGACTAAGTCTCTCTGCGCCCTCCCCAAAACCCCAGCCCCCTGAGGCTAAGTCCTTCTGCCCCCCTTCCACCACCACGCCACCCACCCCGAGACTAAGTCCCTCTCACCCCACCCTCCCGCCACTCCACACTCCCCGAGATTAAAGTCCCTCTCCACCCCCCTCCCCCCAACCCAACCCCCCCCAAGACTAAGTCCCTCTCCCCCACCCTCCCTGAGACTAAGTCTCTCCCCCGCCATTCCACCCCACCCCCACGAGACTAAGTCCCTCTCCCCCCTCCCCAAAACTCCACCCCCCCCGTGACTAAGTCCCTCTCCCCCCCCTCCAGCCCCACCCCACCCACCCCGAGACTAAGTCCCTCTCTCCCCACCCTCCCCGAGACTAACTCCCTCAGCCACTCCCCCACACCCCACCCCCCCGAGACTAAGTCGCTCACAACCCCCCTCCACACCCACCCCACCCACCCCGAGACTAAGTCCCTCTCACCCCACCCTCCTCGAGACTAACTCCCTCAGCCAACCCCCCCACCCCACCCCCCCCGAGACTAAGTTTCTCTCCACCCCCTCCCCCCCCCGGGGCTAAGTCCCTCTCCCCAGCCCTCCCCAAAAACCCTAACACCTCTCGAGACTAAGTTGCTCTCCCCCCACCACACCCCCCCAGAGACTAAGTCCATCTATGCCCCACGTCCCCCCCATCCCACCCCCCGGGTCTAAGTCCCTCTCCGCCCCCGCCCCCCCCACCCCATCCCCCCGAGACTAAGTCCCTCTCCCCCGCCTCCTCAAAACCCCTCCCCCCCTCCCCGCCACACCACCCAACCCGACACTAAGTCCCTCTCACCCCACCCTCCCTGAGACTAAGTGTTCCTGCGCCCCCCGAGTATAAGTCCCTCTCACCCCACCCTCCCACTCTCCCCACACTCCCCGAAACTGTCCCTCTCCGCCGTACCCCACCACCCCCGAGACTAAGTCCTCTCACCCCTCCCTCACCCCCACCCCAACCCTCCCGAGACTAAGTCCCTCTCCATCCCCCCACCTCACCTCCCCGAGACTAAGTTCATCTCACCCCACCCTCCTCGAGACTAACTCCCTCTACCCCCCCCACCCCACACCCCCGAGTCTAAGTCCCTCTCCCACCCCTCCCCACCACCCCAACCCCCGGGACTAAGTCGCTGACCCCCCCCTACCCCCCTACCCCGCCCACCCTGAGACTAAGTCCCTTTCACCCCTCTCCCCTCCCCCCCTGGACTAAGTCCC
>JANJGN010005268.1:0-24670 GCA_026770705.1 Isurus oxyrinchus
TCTCTCCTTTCCCTCATTCCCCTCCTTTCCCTCTCTCTCTCCTTTCCCTCTCTCTCTCCTTTCCCTCTCTCCTATCCCTCTCTCTCTCTCTCCTTTCCCTCTCTCTCTCTACATTCCCTCACTCCCACTCTCTCCTTTCCCTGTCTCCATTCCCTCATTCCCTCTCCTTTCCCTCTCTCTCTCTTTCCCTCATTCCCTCTCTTTCCCCTCTCACTCTCCTTCTCCTTTCCCTCTCTCTCTCTCAGCTTTCCCTCTCTCTCTCTCCTTTCCCTCTCTCTCTCTCTCTACTTTCCCTCTCGCTCTCTCTCCTTTCCCTCTCTCTCCCTCTCACCTTTCACCACCTCTCTCTCTCCTTTCCCGCTCTCACTCTCCTGTGCCTCTCTTTCTCTCTCTCCCTTACCTCTCTCTCTCTCTCTCTCCTTTCCCCCTTTCTCTCTCTCCTATCCCTCTCTCTCTCCCCTTTTTCTCTCTCTCTCTCCTTTCCCTCTCTCTCTCTCCTTTCCCTCTCTCTCTCTCTCTCACTCCTTTCCCTCTTCTCTCTCTATCTCTCTCTCCTTTCCCTCCCTCCCTCTACTTTCTCTCGCTCTCCAATTTCCCCCTCTCTCTCCTTTCCCTCTCTCTCTCTACATTCCCTCACTCCCACTCTCTCCTTTCCCTGTCTCCTTTCCCTCATTCCCTCTCCTTTCCCTCTCTCTCTCTTTCCCTCATTCCCTCTACTTCCCCTCTCGCTCTCCATCTCCTTTCCCTCTCTCTCTCTCAGCTTTCACTCTCTCTCTCTCTCCTTTCCTTATCTCTCTCTCTTTCCCTCTCTCTCTCTCTGCTGTCCCTCTCGCTCTCTCCTTTCCCTCTCCCTCTCTCTCACCTTTCAACCCCTCTCTCTCCCTCCTTTCCCGCTCTCTCTCTCCTGTGCCTCTCTTTCTTTCTCTCCTTTCCCTCTCTCTCTCTCTCCCTCTCTCTCCTTTCCCTCTCTCTCTCCTTTCCCCCCTCTCTCTCTCCTATCCCTCTCTCTCTCTCCTTTCCCTCTCTCTCACTCTTTCCTTTCCCTCTCTCTCACTCTCTCTTTTCCCTCTCTCTCACTCAATCCTTTCCCTCCCTCTCTCTCTCTCCTTTCCCTCTCTCTCTCTATCCTTTCCCTCTCTCTCACTTTGTTTCCCCCCCTCTCTCTCTCTCTCCTTTCGCTCTCTTCTCTGTCTCTCCTTTCCCTCTCTTTGTCTCTCTCTCCTTTCCCTCTCTCTGTCCTTCACCCCTCTCTCTCGCTCCTTTCCCTCTCTCTCTCTCTATCTCTCTCCCCTTTCCCTCTCTCTGTCTACTTTCTCTCGCTCTCCCATTTCCCTGTCTCTCTCCTTTCCCCCTCTCTCTCTCTCTCCTTTCCCTCTCTTTTTCTCTCTCCTTTTCCCTCTTCTCTCTCCTTTCCCTCTCTCTCTCTTCTTACCCCCCCTCTCTCACTCTCTCCTCTTCCCTCTCTCTCTCTCTCTCTCTCTACTTTCTCTCGGTCTCTCCTTTCGCTCTCTCTCTTTCCTGTCCATCTCTCTCTCTCCTTTCCCCCACTCTCTCTCTCCTTTCCCTCCCATTCTCTCTCCCTCTCCTTTCCCTCTCTCTCCTTTCCCTCTCTCTCCTTTCCCTCTCTCTCCTTTCCCTCTCTCTCTCCTTTCCCTCTCTCTCTCTCCTGTCCCTCTCTCTCTCCTTTCCCTCTCTCTCTCTCCTTTCCCTCTCTCTCTTCTTTCCCTCTCTCTCTCTCCTTTCCCTCTCTCTCTCCTTTGCCTCTCTCTCTCTCGCTCCTTCAACTCACTCTCTCTCCTTTCCCTCTCTCCTTTCCCTCTCTCCCTCTCCTTCCTTTCCCCCTCTCTCTCCTTTCACTCTCTCTCACCTCTCCTTTCCCTCTCTCCTTTCCCTCATTCCCTCTCCTTTCCCTCTCTCTCCTTTCCCTCTCTCTCTCCCTCTCCTTTCCCTCTCTCTCTCTCTCCTTTCCCTCTCTATCTCTCCTTTTCCTCTCTCTCTCTCTCTCTCCCAACTCTCTCTCTCTCCTTTCCCTCACTCGCTCTCCTTTCCCTCTCTCTCTCTTCCTTTCCTCTCTCTCTCTCTCCTTTGCTTCTCTCTCTCTCCTTTGCCTCTCTCTCTCCTTTCCCTCTCTCCTATCCCTCTCTCTCTCCTCCTTTCCCTCTCTCTCTCTACATTCCCTCACTCCCACCTCTCTCTTTCCCTGTCTCCATTCCCTCATTCCCTTTCCTTTCCCTCTCTCTCTCTCTTTCCCTAATTCCCTCTCCTTCTCCTTTCCCTCTCTATCTCTCAGCTTTCCCCTCTCTCTCTCTCATTTCCCCCCTTTCTCTCTCTCTACTTTCCCTCTCTCTCTCTCCTTTCCTTATCTCTCTCTCCTTTCCCTCTCTCTCTCTCTACTTTCCCTCTCGCTCTCTCTCCTTCTCTCTCTCTCCTCTCTCACCCTTCACCACCTCTCTCTCTCCTTTCCCGCTCTCACTCTCCTGTGCCTCTCTTTCTCTCTCTCCTTTACCTCTCTCTCTCTCTGCTTTCGCTCTCTCTCTCCTTTCCCCTTTCTCTCTCTCCTATCCCTCTCTCTCGCCCCTTTTTCCTCTCTCTCTCTCCTTTCCCTCTCTCTCTCTCTCCTTTCCCTCTCTCTCTCTCTCTCTCCTTTCCCTCTCTCTCTTTCTCCATTCCGTCTCTCTCTCTCTCCTTTCCTTCTCTCTCACTCTCTCCTTTCCCTCTCTCTCACTGTCTCCTTTCCCTCTCTCTCTCTCTCTCATTTCCCTCTCTCTCAATCTTTCCTTTCCCTCTCTCCTCACTCTCTCATTTCCCTCCCTCTCACTCTCTCCTTTCCCCCTCTCTCTCTCTCTCTCCTTTGCCTCTCTCTCTCTATCCTTTCCCTCTTTCTCACTCTGCTTCCCCCCTCTCTCTCTCCTTTCGCTCTCTCTCTCTCTCTCCTTTTCCTCTCTCTCTCCTTCCCCCCTCTCTCTCACTCCTTTCCCTCTTTCTCTCTCTATCTCTCTCTCCTTTCCCTCCCTCTCTCTACTTTCTCTCGCTCTCCAATTTCCCTCTCTCTCTCTCCTTTCCCTCTCTCTCTCTACATTCCCTCACTCCCACTCTCTCCTTTCCCTGTCTCCATTTCCCTCATTCCCTCTCCTTTCCCTCACTCTCCCTCTCTCCTTTCCCTCTCACTCTCTGTCTCCTTTTCCTCTCGCTCTCTCCTCCATTCCCTCTCTCTCTCTCTCCTTTCCCTCTCTCTCCATCTCTCTCATTTCACTCTCTCTTCATCTCTGTCCTTTCCCTCTCTCACTCTCTCTCTCCTTTCCCTCTCTCTCCCTCCTTTCCCTCTCTCTCTCTGTCCTCTCCTTCTCTCTCACTCTCTCCTTTCCCTCTCTCTCACTCTTTCCTTTCCCTCTCTCTCTCTCCTTTCCCTCTCTCTCTCCTTTCCCTCTCTCTCACTCTTTCCTTTCCCTCTCTCTCACTCTCTCTTTTCCCTCTCTCTCACTCAACCCTTTCCCTCCCTCTCTCTCTCTCCTTTCCCTCTCTCTCTCTATCCTTTCCCTCTCTCTCACTTTGTTTCCCCCCCCCTCTCTCTCTCTCCTTTTGCTCTCTCTCTGTCTCTCCTTTCCCTCTCTTTGTCTCTCTCTCCTTTCCCTCTCTCTCTCTCCTTTCCCTCTCTCTGTCCTTCACCCCTCTCTCTCGCTCCTGTCCCTCTCTCTCTCTCTATCTCTCTCATCCTTTCCCTCTCTCTCTCTACTTTCTCTCGCTCTCCCCATTTCCCTCTCTCTCTCTCTCCTTTCCCTCTCTCTCTCCTTTCCCTCTCTTTCTCTCTCTCCTTTCCCGCTTCTCTCTCCTTTCCCTCTCTCTCTCTTCTTACCCCCCCTCTCTCACTCTCTCCTTTCCCTCTCTCTCTCTCTCTCTCTACTTTCTCTCAGTCTCTCCTTTCGCTCGCTCTCTCTCCTGTCCCTCTCTCTCTCTCCTTTCCCCCCACTCTCTCTCTCCTTTCCCTCCCATTCTCTCTCCCTCTCCTTTCCCTCTCTCTCCTTTCCCTCTCTCTCCTTTCCCTCTCTCTCCTGTCCCTCTCTCTCTCCTTTCCCTCTCTCTCTCTCCTGTCCCTCTCTCTCTCCTTTCCCTCTCACTCTCTCCTTTCCCTCTCTCTCTTCTTCCCTCTCTCTCTCTCCTTTCCCTCTCTCTCTCCTTTGCCTCTCTCTCTCTCGCTCCTTCAACTCTCTCTCTTTCCTTTCCTTTCCCTCTGTCCCTTTCCCTCTCTCCCGCTCTCTCCTTTCCCCCTCTCTCTCCTTTCACTCTCCCTCTCTCTCCTTTCCCTCTCTCCTTTCCCTCATTCCCCTCCTTCCCTCTCTCTCTCCTTTCCCTCTCCCTCTCCTTTCCCTCTCTCCTATCCCTCTCTCTCTCTCTCCTTTCCCTCTCTCTCTCTACATTCCCTCACTCCCACTCTCTCCTTTCCCTGTCTCCATTCCCTCATTCCCTCTCCTTTCCCTCTCTCTCTCTTTCCCTCATTCCCTCTCTTTCCCCTCTCACTCTCCTTCTCCTTTCCCTCTCTCTCTCTCAGCTTTCCCTCTCTCTCTCTCCTTTCCCCCCTTCTCTCTCTCTCTACTTTCCCTCTCTCTCTCTCCTTTCCTTATCTCTCTCTCCTTTCCCTCTCTCTCTCTCTCTACTTTCCCTCTTGCTCTCTCTCCTTTCCCTCTCTCTCCCTCTCACCTTTCACCACCTCTCTCTCTCCTTTCCCGCTCTCACTCTCCTGTGCCTCTCTTTTCTCTCTCTCCCTTACCTCTCTCTCTCTCTCTCTCCTTTCCCCTTTCTCTCTCTCCTATCCCTCTCTCTTTCCCCTTTTTCTCTCTCTCTCTCCTTTCCCTCTCTCTCTCTCCTTTCCCTCTCTCTCTCTCTACTTTCCCTCTCGCTCTCTCTCCTTTCTCTCTCTCTCTCTCTCACCTTTCACCACCTCTCTCTCTCCTTTCCCGCTCTCACTCTCCTGTGCCTCTCTTTCTCTCTCTCCTTTACCTCTCTCTCTCTCTGCTTTCGCTCTCTCTCTCCTTTCCCCTTTCTCTCTCTCCTATCCCTCCTCTCTCGCCCCTTTTCCTCTCTCTCTCTCCTTTCCCTCTCTCTCTCTCTCTCCTTTCCCTCTCTCTCTTTCTCCATTCCGTCTCTCTCTCTCTCCTTTCCTTCTCTCTCACTCTCTCCTTTCCCTCTCTCTCACTGTCTCCTTTCCCTCTCTCTCTCTCTCATTTCCCTCTCTCTCAATCTTTCCTTTCCCTCTCTCTCACTCTCTCATTTCCCTCCCTCTCTCCTCTCTCCTTTGCCTCTCTCTCTCTATCCATTCCCTCTTTCTCACTCTGCTTCCCCCCTCTCTCTCTCCTTTCGCTCTCTCTCTCTCTCTCCTTTTCCTCTCTCTCTCCTTCCCCCCTCTCTCTCACTCCTTTCCCTCTTTCTCTCTCTATCTCTCTCTCCTTTCCCTCCCTCTCTCTACTTTCTCTCGCTCTCCAATTTCCCTCTCTCTCTCTCCTTTCCCTCTCTCTCTCTACATCCCTCACTCCCACTCTCTCCTTTCCCTGTCTCCTTTCCCTCATTCCCTCTCCTTTCCCTCTCTCTCCCTCTCTCCTTTCCCTCTCACTCTCTTTCTCCTTTTCCTCTCGCTCTCTCTCCATTCCCTCTCTCTCTCTCTCCTTTCCCTCTCTCTCCATCTCTCTCATTTCACTCTCTCTTCATCTCTGTCCTTTCCCTCTCTCACTCTCTCTCTCCTTTCCCTCTCTCTCTCTCCTTTCCCTCTCTCTCTCTGTCCTCTCCTTCTCTCTCACTCTCTCCTTTCCCTCTCTCTCACTCTTTCCTTTCCCTCTCTCTCTCTCTCCTTTCCCTCTCTCTCTCCTTTCCCTCTCTCTCACTCTTTCCTTTCCCTCTCTCTCACTCTCTCTTTTCCCTCTCTCTCACTCAACCCTTTCCCTCCCTCTCTCTCTCTCCTTTCCCTCTCTCTCTCTATCCTTTCCCTCTCTCTCACTTTGTTTCCCCCCTCTCTCTCTCTCTCCTTTTGCTCTCTCTCTGTCTCTCCTTTCCCTCTCATTTGTCTCTCTCTCCTTTCCCTCTCTCTCTCTCCTTTCCCTCTCTCTGTCCTTCACCCCTCTCTCTCGCTCCTGTCCCTCTCTCTCTCTCTATCTCTCTCTCCTTTCCCTCTCTCTCTCTACTTTCTCTCGCTCTCCCATTTCCCTCTCTCTCTCTCTCCTTTCCCTCTCTCTCTCCTTTCCCTCTCTTTCTCTCTCTCCTTTCCCGCTTCTCTCTCCTTTCCCTCTCTCTCTCCTTCTTACCCCCCCTCTCTCACTCTCTCCTTTCCCTCTCTCTCTCTCTCTCTCTACTTTCTCTCAGTCTCTCCTTTCGCTCGCTCTCTCTCCTGTCCCTCTCTCTCTCTCCTTTCCCCCCACTCTCTCTCTCCTTTCCCTCCCATTCTCTCTCCCTCTCCTTTCCCTCTCTCTCCTTTCCCTCTCTCTCCTTTCCCTCTCTCTCCTGTCCCTCTCTCTCTCCTTTCCCTCTCTCTCTCTCCTGTCCCTCTCTCTCTCCTTTCCCTCTCACTCTCTCCTTTCCCTCTCTTTCTTCTTTCCCTCTCTCTCTCTCCTTTCCCTCTCTCTCTCCTTTGCCTCTCTCTCTCTCGCTCCTTCAACTCTCTCTCTTTCCTTTCCCTCTGTCCTTTCCCTCTCTCCCGCTCTCTCCTTTCCCCCTCTCTCTCCTTTCACTCTCCCTCTCTCTCCTTTCCCTCTCTCCTTTCCCTCATTCCCCTCCTTCCCCTCTCTCTCTCCTTTCCCTCTCCCTCTCCTTTCCCTCTCTCCTATCCCTCTCTCTCTCTCTCCTTTCCCTCTCTCTCTCTACATTCCCTCACTCCCACTCTCTCCTTTCCCTGTCTCCATTCCCTCATTCCCTCTCCTTTCCCTCTCTCTCTCTTTCCCTCATTCCCTCTCTTTCCCCTCTCACTCTCCTTCTCCTTTCCCTCTCTCTCTCTCAGCTTTCCCTCTCTCTCTCTCCTTTCCCCCCTTCTCTCTCTCTCTACTTTCCCTCTCTCTCTCTCCTTTCCTTATCTCTCTCTCCTTTCCCTCTCTCTCTCTCTCTACTTTCCCTCTCGCTCTCTCTCCTTTCCCTCTCTCTCCCTCTCACCTTTCACCACCTCTCTCTCTCCTTTCCCGCTCTCACTCTCCTGTGCCTCTCTTTCTCTCTCTCCCTTACCTCTCTCTCTCTCTCTCTCTTTCCCCTTTCTCTCTCTCCTATCCCTCTCTCTTTCCCCTTTTTCTTCTCTCTCTCCTTTCCCTCTCTCTCTCTCCTTTCCCTCTCTCTCTCTCTACTTTCCCTCTCGCTCTCTCTCCTTTCTCTCTCTCTCTCTCTCACCTTTCACCACCTCTCTCTCTCCTTTCCCGCTCTCACTCTCCTGTGCCTCTCTTCTCTCTCTCCTTTACCTCTCTCTCTCTCTGCTTTCGCTCTCCTCTCTCCTTTCCCCTTTCTCTCTCTCCTATCCCTCTCTCTCGCCCCTTTTCCTCTCTCTCTCTCCTTTCCCTCTCTCTCTCTTTCCTTTCCCTCTCTCTCTCTCTCTCCTTTCCCTCTCTCTCTTTCTCCATTCCGTCTCTCTCTCTCTCCTTTCTTCTCTCTCACTCTCTCCTTTCCCTCTCTCTCACTGTCTCCTTTCCCTCTCTCTCTCTCTCATTTCCCTCTCTCTCAATCTTTCCTTTCCCTCTCTCTCACTCTCTCATTTCCCTCCCTCTCTCTCTCTCCTTTGCCTCTCTCTCTCTATCCATTCCCTCTTTCTCACTCTGCTTCCCCCCTCTCTCTCTCCTTTCGCTCTCTCTCTCTCTCTCCTTTTCCTCTCTCTCTCCTTCCCCCCTCTCTCTCACTCCTTTCCCTCTTTCTCTCTCTATCTCTCTCTCCTTTCCCTCCCTCTCTCTACTTTCTCTCGCTCTCCAATTTCCCTCTCTCTCTCTCCTTTCCCTCTCTCTCTCTACATTCCCTCACTCCCACTCTCTCCTTTCCCTGTCTCCTTTCCCTCATTCCCTCTCCTTTCCCTCTCTCTCCCTCTCTCCTTTCCCTCTCACTCTCTGTCTCCTTTTCCTCTCGCTCTCTCTCCATTCCCTCTCTCTCTCTCTCCTTTCCCTCTCTCTCCATCTCTCTCATTTCACTCTCTCTTCATCTCTGTCCTTTCCCTCTCTCACTCTCTCTCTCCTTTCCCTCTCTCTCTCTCCTTTCCCTCTCTCTCTCTGTCCTCTCCTTCTCTCTCACTCTCTCCTTTCCCTCTCTCTCACTCTTTCCTTTCCCTCTCTCTCTCTCTCCTTTCCCTCTCTCTCTCCTTTCCCTCTCTCTCACTCTTTCCTTTCCCTCTCTCTCACTCTCTCTTTTCCCTCTCTCTCACTCAACCCTTTCCCTCCCTCTCTCTCTCTCCTTTCCCTCTCTCTCTCTATCCTTTCCCTCTCTCTCACTTTGTTTCCCCCCTCTCTCTCTCTCTCCTTTTGCTCTCTCTCTGTCTCTCCTTTCCCTCTCTTTGTCTCTCTCTCCTTTCCCTCTCTCTCTCTCCTTTCCCTCTCTCTGTCCTTCACCCCTCTCTCTCGCTCCTGTCCCTCTCTCTCTCTCTATCTCTCTCTCCTTTCCCTCTCTCTCTCTACTTTCTCTCGCTCTCCCATTTCCCTCTCTCTCTCTCTCCTTTCCCTCTCTCTCTCCTTTCCCTCTCTTTCTCTCTCTCCTTTCCCGCTTCTCTCTCCTTTCCCTCTCTCTCTCTTCTTACCCCCCCCTCTCTCACTCTCTCCTTTCCCTCTCTCTCTCTCTCTCTCTACTTTCTCTCAGTCTCTCCTTTCGCTCGCTCTCTCTCCTGTCCCTCTCTCTCTCTCCTTTCCTCCACTCTCTCTCTCCTTTCCCTCCCATTCTCTCTCCCTCTCCTTTCTCTCCTTTCCCTCTCTCTCCTTTCCCTCTCTCTCCTGTCCCTCTCTCTCTCCTTTCCCTCTCTCTCTCTCCTGTCCCTCTCTCTCTCCTTTCCCTCTCACTCTCTCCTTTCTCTCTCTCTCTTCTTTCCCTCTCTCTCTCTCCTTTGCCTCTCTCTCTCCTTTGCCTCTCTCTCTCTCGCTCCTTCAACTCTCTCTCTTTCCTTTCCCTCTGTCCTTTCCCTCTCTCCCGCTCTCTCCTTTCCCCCTCTCTCTCCTTTCACTCTCCCTCTTTCTCCTTTCCCTCTCTCCTTTCCCTCATTCCCCTCCTTCCCCTTTCTCTCTCCTTTCCCTCTCTCTCTCCTTTCCCTCTCTCCTATCCCTCTCTCTCTCTCTCCTTTCCCTCTCTCTACATTCCCTCACTCCCACTCTCTCCTTTCCCTGTCTCCATTCCCTCATTCCCTCTCCTTTCCCTCTCTCTCTCTTTCCCTCATTCCCTCTCTTTCCCCTCTCACTCTCCTTCTCCTTTCCCTCTCTCTCTCTCAGCTTTCCCTCTCTCTCTCTCCTTTCCCCCCCCTCTCTCTCTCTCTCTACTTTCCCTCTCTCTCTCTCCTTTCCTTATCTCTCTCTCCTTTCCCTCTCTCTCTCTCTACTTTCCCTCTCGCTCTCTCTCATTTCCCTCTCTCCCTCTCACCTTTCACCACCTCTCTCTCTCCTTTCCCGCTCTCACTCTCCTGTGCCTCTCTTTCTCTCTCTCCCTTACCTCTCTCTCTCTCTCCTTTCGCTCTCTCTCTCTCCTTTCCCCTTTCTCTCTCTCCTATCCCTCTCTCTCTCCCCTTTTCCTCTCTCTCCCTCCTTTCCCTCTCTCTCTCTCTCACTCCTTTCCCTCTTTCTCTCTCTATCTCTCTCTCCTTTCCCTCCCTCCCTCTACTTTCTCTCGCTCTCCAATTTCCCTCTCTCTCTCTCCTTTCCGTCTCTCTCTCTACATTCCCTCACTCCCACTCTCTCCTTTCCCTGTCTCCTTTCCCTCATTCCCTCTCCTTTCCCTCTCTCTTTCCCTCATTCCCTCTACTTCCCCTCTCGCTCTCCATCTCCTTTCCCTCTCTCTCTCTCAGCTTTCACTCTCTCTCTCTCTCTCCTTTCCTTATCTCTCTCTCCTTTCCCATTCTCTCTCTCTCCTGTCCCTCTCGCTCTCTCCTTTCCCTCTCCCTCTCTCTCACCTTTCAACCCCTCTCTCTCCCTCCTTTCCCCATCTATCTCTCTCTCCTTTTGCTCTCTCTCTGTCTCTCCTTTCCCTCTCTTTGTCTCTCTCTCCTTTCCCTCTCTCTCTCTCCTTTCCCTCTCTCTGTCCTTCACCCCTCGCTCTCGCTCCTTTCCCTCTCTCTCTCTCTATCTCTCTCTCCTTTCCCTCTCTCTCTCTACTTTCTCTCGCTCTCCCATTTCCCTCTCTCTCTCTCCTTTCCCTCTCTCTCTCCTTTCCCTCTCTTTCTCTCTCTCCTTTCCCTCTTCTCTCTCTTTTCCCTCTCTCTCTCTTCTTACCCCCCCTCTCTCACTCTCTCCTTTCCCTCTCTCTCTCTCTCTCTACTTTCTCTCAGTCTCTCCTTTCGCTCTCTCTCTCTCCTGTCCCTCTCTCTCTCTCCTTTCCCCCCACTCTCTCTCTCCTTTCCCTCCCATTCTCTCTCCCTCTCCTTTCCCTCTCTCTCCTTTCCCTCTCTCTCCTTTCCCTCTCTCTCCTGTCCCTCTCTCTCTCCTTTCCCTCTCTCTCTCTCCTGTCCCTCTCTCTCTCCTTTCCCTCTCACTCTCTCCTTTCCCTCTCTCTCTTCTTTCCCTCTCTCTCTCTCCTTTCCCTCTCTCTCTCCTTTGCCTCTCTCTCTCTCGCTCCTTCAACTCTCTCTCTTTCCTTTCCCTCTCTCCTTTCCCTCTCTCCCTCTCTCTCCGTTCCCCCTCTCTCTCCTTTCACTCTCCCTCTCTCTCCTTTCCCTCTCTCCTTTCCCTCATTCCCCTCCTTTCCCTCTCTCTCCTTTCCCTCTCTCTCTCCTTTCCCTCTCTCTCTACATTCCCTCACTCCCACTCTCTCCTTTCCCTGTCTCCATTCCCTCATTCCCTCTCCTTTCCCTCTCTCTCTCTTTCCCTCATTCCCTCTCTTTCCCCTCTCACTCTCCTTCTCCTTTCCCTCTCTCTCTCTCAGCTTTCCCTCTCTCTCTCTCCTTTCCCCCCCCTCTCTCTCTACTTTCCCTCTCTCTCTCTCCTTTCCTTATCTCTCTCTCCTTTCCCTCTCTCTCTCTCTACTTTCCCTCTCGCTCTCTCTCCTTTCCCTCTCTCTCTCTCTCCTTTCCCTCTCTCTCTCTCACCTTTCACCACCTCTCCCTCTCCTTTCCCGCTCTCACTCTCCTGTGCCTCTCTTTCTCTCTCTCCCTTACCTCTCTCTCTCTCCTTTCGCTCTCTCTCTCTCTCCTTTCCCCTTTCTCTCTCTCCTATCCCTCTCTCTCTCCCCTTTTCCTCTCTCTCTCTCCTTTCCCTCTCTCTCTCTCTCACTCCTTTCCCTCTTTCTCTCTCTATCTCTCTCTCCTTTCCCTCCCTCCCTCTACTTTCTCTCGCTCTCCAATTTCCCTCTCTCTCTCTCCTTTCCCTCTCTCTCTCTACATTGCCTCACTCCCACTCTCTCCTTTCCCTGGCTCCTTTCCCTCATTCCCTCTCCTTTCCCTCTCTCTTTCCCTCATTCCCTCTACTTCCCCTCTCGCTCTCCATCTCCTTTCCCTCTCTCTCTCTCAGCTTTCACTCTCTCTCTCTCTCCTTTCCTTATCTCTCTCTCCTTTCCCTCTCTCTCCTGTCCCTCTCGCTCTCTCCTTTCCCTCTCCCTCTCTCTCACCTTTCAACCCCTCTCTCTCCCTCCTTTCCCGCTCTCTCTCTCCTGTGCCTCTCTTTCTCTCTCTCCTTTCCCTCTCTCTCTCCTTTCCCCCCTCTCTCTCTCCTATCCCTCTCTCTCTCTCCTTTCCCTCTCTCTCACTCTTTCCTTTCCCTCTCTCTCACTCTCTCTTTTCCCTCTCTCTCACTCAATCCTTTCCCTCCCTCTCTCTCTCTCCTTTCCCTCTCTCTCTCTATCCTTTCCCTCTCTCTCACTTTGTTTCCCCCCCTCTCTCTCTCTCTCCTTTCGCTCTCTCTCTGTCTCTCCTTTCCCTCTCTTTGTCTCTCTCTCCTTTCCCTCTCTCTGTCCTTCACCCCTCTCTCTCGCTCCTTTCCCTCTCTCTCTCTCTATCTCTCTCCCCTTTCCCTCTCTCTGTCTACTTTCTCTCGCTCTCCCATTTCCCTCTCTCTCTCCTTTCCCTCTCTCTCTCTCTCCTTTCCCTCTCTTTCTCTCTCTCCTTTCCCTCTTCTCTTTCCTTTCCCTCTCTCTCTCTTCTTACCCCCCCCTCTCTCACTCTCTCCTTTCCCTCTATCGCTCTCTCTCTCTACTTTCTCTCGGTCTCTCCTTTCGCTCTCTCTCTCTCCTGTCAATCTCTCTCTCTCCTTTCCCCCCACTCTCTCTCTCCTTTCCATCCCATTCTCTCTCCCTCTCCTTTCCCTCTCTCTCCTTTCCCTCTCTCTCCTGTCCCTCTCTCTCTCCTTTCCCTCTCTCTCTCTCCTGTCCCTCTCTCTCTCCTTTCCCTCTCTCTCTCTCCTTTCCCTCTCTCTCTTCTTTCCCTCTCTCTCTCTCCTTTCCCTCTCTCTCTCCTTTGCCTCTCTCTCTCTCGCTCCTTCAACTCACTCTCTCTCCTTTCCCTCTCTCCTTTCCCTCTCTCCCTCTCTCTCCTTTCCCCCTCTCTCTCCTTTCACTCTCCCTCACTCTCCTTTCCCTCTCTCCTTTCCCTCATTCCCTCTCCTTTCCCTCTCTCTCCTTTCCCTCTCTCTCTCCCTCTCCTTTCCCTCTCTCTCTCTCCTTTCCCTCTCTATCTCTCCTTTTCCTCTCTCTCTCTCTCTCCTTTTACACTCTCTCTCTCTCCTTTCCCTCACTCGCTCTCCTTTCCCCCTCTCTCTCTCCTTTCCCTCCCTCTCTCTCTCCTTTGCCTTTCTCTCTCTCGCTCCTTTCCCTCTCTCTCCTTTCCCTCTCTCCTATCCCTCTCTCTCTCTTTCTTTTCCCTCTCTCTCTCTACATTCCCTCACTCCCACTCTCTCCTTTCCCTGTCTCCATTCCCTCATTACCTCTCCTTTCCCTCTCTCTCTCTTTCCCTAATTCCCTCTCCTTCTCCTTTCCCTCTCTATCTCTCAGCTTTCCCTCTCTCTCTCTCATTTGCCCCCCTCTCTCTCTCTCTACTTTCCCTCTCTCTCACTCCTCTCCTTATCTCTCTCTCCTTTCCCTCTCTCTCTCTCTACTTTCCCTCTCGCTCTCTCTCCTTTCCCTCTCTCTCTCACCTTTCACCACCTCTCTCTCTCCTTTCCCGCTCTCACTCGCCTGTGCCTCTCTTTCTCTCTCCTTTACCTCTCTCTCTCTCTCCTTTCACTCTCTCTCTCTCCTTTCCCCCTTTCTCTCTCTCCTATCCCTCTCTCTCTCCCCTTTTCCTCTCTCTCTCTCCTTTCCCTCTCTCTCTCTCTCCTTTCCCTCTCTCTCTCCCACTCTATCCTTTCCCTCTCTCCCTCTTTCTCCTTTCCCTCTCTCTCTTTCTCCATTCCGTCTCTCTCTCTCTCTCTCCTTTCCTTCTCTCTCACTCTCTCCTTTCCCTCTCTCTCACTCTCTCCTTTCCCTCTCTCTCTCTCTCATTTCCCTCTCTCTCACTCTTTCCTTTCCCTCTCTCTCACTCTCTCTTTTCCCTCTCTCTCACTCTCTCCTTTCCCCCTCTCTCTCTCTCCTTTGCCTCTCTCTCCCTATCCTTTCCCTCTTTCTCACTCTGCTTCCCCCCTCTCTCTCTCCTTTCGCTCTCTCTATCTCTCTCCTTTCCGTCTCTCTCTCTCCTTTTCCTCTCTCTCTCTTTCCCCACTCTCTCTCACTCCTTTCCCTCTTTCTCTCTCTATCTCTCTCTCCTTTCCCTCCCTCTCTCTACTTTCTCTCGCTCTCCAATTTCCCTCTCTCTCCCTCCTTTCCCTCTCTCTCTCTACATTCCCCCACTCCCACTCTCTCCTTTCCCTGTCTCCTTTCCCTCATTCCCTCTACTTCCCCTAACGCTCTCCATCTCCTTTCCCTCTCTCTCTCAGCTTTCACTCTCTCTCTCTCTCCTTTCCTTATCTCTCTCTCCTTTCCCTCTCTCTCTCTCCTGTCCCTCTCGCTCTCTCTCCTTTCCCTCTCTCTCTCTCTCACATTTCAACCCCTCTCTCTCCCTCCTTTCCCGCTCTCTCTCTCCTGTGCCTCTCTTTCTCTCTCTCCTTTCCCTCTCTCTCTCTCTCTCCTTTCCCTCTGTCTCTCTCATTTCCACCCTCTCTCTGTCCTATCCCTCTCTCTCTCCCTTTCCCTCTCTCTCTCCCTTCCCCCTCTCTCTCTCTCTCTCCTTTCCCTCTCTCTCTCTCTCTCCTTTCCCTCTCCCTCTCCCACTCTCTCTTTCCTCTCTCCCTCTCTCTCCTTTCCCCCTCTCTCTCTCTCCTTTCCGTCTCTCTCTCTCTCCTTTCCTTCTCTCTCACTCTCTCCTTTCCCTCTCTCTCACTCTCTCCTTTCCCTCTCTCTCTCTCCATTCCCTCTCCCTCTCCCACTCTCCTTTTCCTCTCTCCCTCTCTCTCCTTTCCTTCTCTCTCACTCTCTCCTTTCCCTCTCTCTCACTCTCTCCTTTCCCTCTCTCTCTCTCTCCTTTCCTCTCTCTCACTCTTTCCTTTCCCTCTCTCTCACTCTCTCTTTTCCCTCTCTCTCACTCAATCCTTTCCCTCCCTCTCTCTCTCCTTTCCCTCTCTCTCTCTCCTTTCCCTCTCTCTCTCCTTCACCCCTCTCTCTCGCTCCTTTCCCTCTCTCTCTCTATCTCTCTCTCCTTTACCTCTCTCTCTCTACTTTCTCTCGCTCTCCCATTTCCCTCTCTCTCTCTCCCTTCCCTCTCTCTCTCCTTTTCCTCCCTCTATCTACTTTCCCTCTCTTCTCCTTTCCCTCTCTCTCTCTCTCCATTCTCTCTCTCTCTCCTTTCCTTCTCTCTCGCTCTCCATTCCCTCTCTCTCTCTCCTTTCCCTCTCTCTCTCCTTTCCCTCTCTCCTTCTCATTTCCCTCTATCTCTCTCCTTTCCCTCTCTCTCTCTCGCTCTCTCCTTTCCCTTTCCTTCTCTCCTTTCCCTTTCACTCTCTCATTTCCCTCTCTCTCTCTCTCCTTTCCCCACTCTCTCTCTCTTTTCCCTCTCTCTCTTTTCACCCTCGCTCTCTGCTTTCACTCTCTCTCTCACTCCTTTCCCTCTCTATCTCTCCTTTCCCTCTCACTCTCTCTCTCTCCATTCAATCACTCTCCTTTCCATTTCTCTCTCTCCTTTCCCTCTCTCTCTCTCCATTCCTTGTCTCTCCCTCTCCTATCCATCTCTCTCGCTCTCAATTCCCTCTCAATCCTTTCACTCTCTCTCTCTCCTTTCCCTCTCTCTTTCTCTCATTTCCCTCGCTCTCTCTCTCCTTTCCCCCTCTCTCTCTCCGTTCCCTCATTCTCTCTCCGTTCCCTCTCTCTCTCTGTCCTTTCCCTCTCTCTCTCACTGATTTCCCTCTCTCTCCTTTCACTCTCTCTCTCTCTCATTGCCCTCTCTCTTGCTCTCTCTTCTTCCTCCATCTCTCTCTCTCCTTTCCCTCTCTCTCTCCTTTCACTGTCTCCTTTCCCACGCTCTCTCTATCTCCTTTCCCTCTCTCTCTGTCCTTTCTCTCTCTCCCCCCTCTCTCCTTTCCCTCTCTTCTTTCCCACTCTCCTTTCCCACTCTCACTCTCCTTTCCCTCTCTCTCTTCTTCCTCACTCTCTCTTTCTCCTTTCCCTCTCTCTCTCATCTTTCCCTCTCTCTCTCCTTTCCCTCTCTCTCTCGCTCTCTCCTTTCCCTCTCTCTCACTCTCTATTCCCTTTCTCTCTCTCCTTTCCCTCTCTCTCTCTCTCATTTCCCTCTCTCTCTCTCCTTTCCCTAGCTCTCTCTCCTTTCCCTCGCTCTCTCTCTCCTTTCTCTCTCTCTCTCCTTTCCCTCGCTCTCTCTCTCCTTTCCCTCTCTCCCTCCATTCCCTCTCTCTCTCTCCGTTCCCTCTCTCTCTCCTTTCCCTCTCTCTCCCTCTCTCCTTTCCCTCTCACTCTCTCTCTCCTTTTCCTCTCACTCTCTCTCCATTCCCCCTCTCTCTCTCTCCTTTCCCTCTCTCTCTCTCCTTTCCCTCTCTCTCCATCTCTCTCCTTTCCCTCTCTCACGCTCTCTCCTTTCCCTCTCACTCTCTCTCTCATTTCCCTCTCTCTCTCTCTCCTTTCCCTCTCTCTCTCCTTTCTCTCTCTCTCTTTCACATTTCCCTCTCTCTCTCCTTTTTCTCTCCCTCTCTCTCTCTCCTTTCCCTCTATCTCTCTCTACTTTCCCTCTCTCTCTCCTTTCACTCTCTCTCTCTCATTTCCCACTCTCTCTCTCTCTCTTCTTCCTTTCTCTCTCTCACCCTCTCCTTTCCCTCTCTCCTTTCCCACTCTCTCTATCTCATTTCCCTCTCTCTCTGTCCTTTCCCTCTCTCCCTCTCTCTCCTTTTCCTCTCTCCTTTCCCTCTCTCACTCTCGTTTGCCTCTCTCCCTCCCTCTTCTTTCTCTCTCTCTCTCTCTCCATCCCTCTCTCTCTGTATCCTTTCCCTTTCTCTCACTCATTTCCCTCTCTCTCTCTCCTTTCCCTAGCTCTCTCACCTTTCCCTCTCTCTCTCTCTCCTTTCCCTCCTCTCTCTCCTTTCACTCTCTTACTCTCTCTCTCCTTTCCCTCTCTCTCTCTCCTTTCCCTCTCACTGTCTATATCCTTCCCATCTCTCTCTCCTTTCTCTCTCTCCTTTCTCTCTCTCTTTCTCCTTTACCTCTCTCTCTACCTCTTTCTCAATTCCCACTCTCTGTCCTTTCCCTCTCTCTCATTTCCCTCGCTCTCTCTCTCCTTTCCCTCTCTCTCCATCTCTCTCCTTTCCCTCTCTCTCCCTCTCTCCTTTCCCTCTCACTCTCTCTCTCCTTTTCCTCTCACTCTCTCTCCATTCCCTCTCTCTCTCTCTCCTTTCCCTCTCTCTCTCCTTTCCCTCTCTCCCCATCTCTCTCATTTCACTCTCTCTCCATCTCTGTCCTTTCCCTCTCTCACGCTCTCTCCTTTCCCTCTCACTCTCTCTCTCACCTTTCCCTCTCTCACTCTCCTTTCCCTCTCTCTCTCCTTTCTCTCTCTCTCTCTCACATTTCCCTCTCTCTCTCTCCTTTCTCTCTCCCTCTCTCTCTCTCTCCTTTCCCTCTCACTCTCCTTTCCCTCTCTCTCTCTCCTTTCCCTCTCTTACTCTCTCTCTCCTTTCCCTCTCTCTCTCTCCTTTCCCTCTCACTGTCTATATCCTTCCCATCTCTCTCCTTTCCCTGTCGTTTCCCTGTCGTTTCTCTCTCTCTCTCTCCCCTTGCACTCTCTCTCTATCTCCTTTCCCTCTCTCTCCCTCTCTCATTTCCCTCTCTCCCTCTACTGTCCCCCTCTCTCTCTCCTTTCCCCTCTCACTCTCTCCTTTCCCTCTCTCTCTCTCTCCCTTCCGTCTCTCTCTCTCTCCTTTCCCTATTCCTCTCTGCTTTCCCACCCTCTCTACCTCCTTCCCCTCTCTCTCTGTCCTTTCCCTCTCTCCCTCTCTCTCCTTTCCCTCTCTCCTTTCCTTCTCACTCTCCTTTCCCTCTATCTCTCCTTTCCCTCTCTCTCTCCCTCTACTTTCTCTCACTCTCTCTGTCTCCTTTCCCCCTCTCTCTCTCTGCTTTCCCTCTCTCTCTCACTGATTTCCCTCTCTCTCTCCTTTCCCTCTCTCTCTCTCTCATTGCCCTCTCTCTTGCTCTCTCATCTTCCTCCATCTCTCTCTGTCCTTTCCCTCTCTCTCTCCTTTCACTCTCTCCTTTCCCACTCTCTCTCTATCTCCTTTCCCTCTCTCTCCCTCCTTCTCTCTCTCCCCCCTCTCTACTTTCCCTCTCTCCTTTCCCTCTCTCACTCTCCTTTCCCTCTCTCTCTTCTTCTCCTCACTCTCTCTCTCCTTTCCCTCTCTCTCTCGCTCTCCTCCTTTCCCCCTCTCTCTCTCTCCATTCCCTCTCTCTCTCTCCTTTCCCTCTCCCTCCATCTCTCTCCTTTCCCTCTCTCTCCCTCTCTCCATTCCCTCTCACACTCTCTCTCCTTTCCCTCTCTCTCTCTCCTTTCCCTCTCTCTCTCCTTTCTCTCTCTCTCTCACATTTCCCTCTCTCTCTCTCCTTTCCCTCTCTCCCTCTCACCTTTCCCAATTCCTCTCTGCATTCCCACCCTCTCTACCTCCTTCCCCTCTCTCTCTGTCCTTTCCCTCTCTCCCTCTCTCTCCTTTCCCTCTCTCCTTTCCTTCTCACTCTCCTTTCCCTCTATCTCTCCTTTCCCTCTCTCTCTCCCTCTACTTTCTCTCACTCTCTCTGTCTCCTTTCCCCCTCTCTCTCTCTCCTTTCCCCTCTCTCTCTCACTGATTTCCCTCTCTCTCTCCTTTCACTCTCTCTCTCTCTCATTGCCCTCTCTCTTGCTCTCTCATCTTCCTCCATCTCTCTCTGTCCTTTCCCTCTCTCTCTCCTTTCACTCTCTCCTTTCCCACTCTCTCTCTATCTCCTTTCCCTCTCTCTCCCTCCTTTCTCTCTCTCCCCCTCTCTACTTTCCCTCTCTCCTTTCCCTCTCTCACTCTCCTTTCCCTCTCTCTCTCGCTCTCTCCTTTCCCCCTCTCTTTCTCTCCATTCCCTCTCTCTCTCTCCTTTCCCTCTCTCTCCATCTCTCTCCTTTCCCTCTCTCTCCCTCTCTCCATTCCCTCTCACTCTCTCTCTCCTTTCCCTCTCTCTCTCTCCTTTCCCTCTCTCTCTCCTTTCTCTGTCTCTCTCACATTTCCCTCTCTCTCTCTCCTTTCTCTCTCCCTCTCTCCTTTCCCTCTATCTCTCTCTCATTTCCCGTTCTCTCTCTCTTCTTCCTCTCTCTCTCCTTTCTCTCTCTCTCCCTCTCCTTTCCCTCTCTCCTTTCCCAATCTCTCTATCTCGTTTCCCTCTCTCTCTGTCCTTTCCCTCTCTCCCTCTCTCTCCTTTCCCTCTCTCCTTTCCCTCTCTCACTCTTTTGCCTCTCTCTCTCTCCCTCTTCTTTCTCTCTCTCTCTCTCCTATCCCTCTCTCTCTGTATCCTTTCCCTCTCTCTCTCTCCTTTCCCCCTCTCTCAATCTCTCATTTCTCTCTCTATTCTTTCCATCTCTCTCCGTCTACGTTCCCCCTCTCCCTCTCTCCATTCCCTCTCTCACTCTCCTCTCCCTCTCTCTCTCCTTTCCCTGTCTCTCTCACTTTTCCCTCTCTCTCTCTCCTTTCCACTCTCCCTCTCACTCCATTCCTCTCTCCCTCCCTCTCTCCATCTCTCCTTTCCCTCTCTCTCTCTCCTTGCACTCTCTCTCTATCTCCTTTCCCTCTCTCTCCCTCTCTCATTTCCCTCTCTCCCTCTACTTTCCCCCCCTCTCTCTCATTTCCCTCTGTCTCCCCATTCTCTCTCTCTCTCTCCTTTCCCTCTCTCTCTCTCCATTCCCTCTCTGTCCCTCCATTTACTCTCTCTCCTTTCACTCTCTCTATCCTTTCCCTCTCTCTCTCTCCTTCCCACTCTCTCTCTCCTTCCCACTCTCCCTCTGTCTACTTTCCCTCTCTCTCTCCTTTCCCTCTCTCTCTCTCCTTTCCCTCTCTCTCTCGCTCTCTCCTTTCCCTCTCCCTCTGTCCTTTCACTTTCTCTCTCTCCTTTCCCACGCTCTTTCTCTTTTCACTCTCTCTCTCTGCTTTCACTCTCTGTCTCACTCCTTTCCCTCTCTCTCTCTCTCACTCATTTCCCTCTCTATATCTCCTTTCCCGCTCTCTCTCTCTCTCTCTCTCCATTCAATCCCTCCTTTCCATTTCTCTCTCCTTTCCTTCTCTCTCTCTCTATTCCTTCTCTCTCTCTCTTGTCCATCTTTCTCGCTCTCCATTCCCTCTCTCTCCTTTCCCTCTCACTCTCTCATTTCCCTCTTGCTCTCTCCTTTCCTCTCTCTCTCTCCTTTCACACTCTCTCTCCTTTCACTCTCTCTCTCTCCTTTCACTCTCTTTCTCTCTCTCTCCTTTCACTCTCTCTCTCCTTTCCCTCTCATTCTCTCCTTTCCCTCTCTCTCTCTCCATTCACTCTCTCTCTCTCCTTTCCCTCTCTCTCTCTCTCCTATTCCTCACTCTCTGTATCCTTTCCCTCTCTCTCTCTCCTTTCCCCCTCTCTCAATCTCTCATTTCTCTCTCTATCCTTTCCATCTCTCTCCGTCTACATTCCCCCTCTCCCTCTCTCCTTTCCCTCTCTCACTCTCCTCTCCCTCTCTCTCTCCTTTCCCTCTCTCTCTCTCTTTTCCCTCTCTCTCTCTCCTTTCCACTCTCCCTCTCACTCCATTCCTCTCTCCCTCTCCTCTCTCCATCTCTCCTTTCCCTCTCTCTCTCTCCTTGCACTCTCTCTCTATCTCCTTTCCCTCTCTCTCCCTCTCTCATTTCCCTCTCTCCCTCTACTTTCCCCCCCTCTCTCTCATTTTCCTCTCTCTCCCCATTCTCTCTCTCTCTCTCCTTTCCCTCTCTCTCTCTCCATTCCCTCTCTGTCCCTCCATTTACTCTCTCTCCTTTCACTCTCTCTATCCTTTCCCTCTCTCTCTCCTTCCCACTCTCTCTCTCCTTCCCACTCTCCCTCTGTCTACTTTCCCCCTCTCTCTCCTTTCCCTCTCTCTCTCCTTTCCCTCTCTCTCTCGCTCTCTCCTTTCCCTCTCCCTCTGTCCTTTCCCTTTCTCTCTCTCTTTTCCCTCTCTCTCTCTCCTTTCCCACTCTCTCTCTTTTCAATCTCTCTCCCTGCTTTCACTCTCTGTCTCACTCCTTTCCCTCTCTCTCTCTCACTCCTTTCCCTCTCTATCTCTCCTTTCCCGCTCTCTCTCTCTCTCCATTCAATCTCTCTCCTTTCCATTTCTCTCTCTCCTTTCCTTCTCTCTCTCTCCATTCCTTCTCTCTCTTTCCTGTCCATCTTTCTCGCTCTCCATTCCCTCTCTCTCCTTTCCCTCTCACTCTCTCATTTCCCTCTTGCTCTCTCCATTCCCTCTCTCTCTCTCTCCTTTCACTCTCTCTCTCCTTTCACTCTCTTTCTCTCTCCTTTCACTCTCTTTCTCTCTCTCTCTCTCCTTTCTCTGTCTCTCTCTCCTTTCCCTCTCACTCTCTCCTTTCACTCTCTCTGTCTCTCTCCCTTCCCTCTCTCTCTCCTTTCCCTCCCTCTCTCTACTTTCCCCCTCTCTCTCCTTTCCCTCTCTCTCTCCATTCTCTCTCTCTCATTTCCCTCTCTCTCGCTCTCCATTTCCTCTCTCTCTCCTTTCCCTCTCTCTCTCTCCTTTCCCTCTCTCTCCATCTCTCTCATTTCACTCTCTCTCCATCTCTGTCCTTTCTCTCTCTCACGCTCTCTCCTTTCCCTCTCACTCTCTCTCTCCTTTCCCTCTCTCTCTCTCCTTTCCCTCTCTCTCTCCTTTCTCTCTCTCTCTCTCACATTTCCCTCTCTCTCTCTCCTTTCTCTCTCCCTCTCTCTCTCTCTCCTTTCCCTCTATCTCTCTCTACTTTCCCTCTCTCTCTCTTTTCACTCTCTCTCTCTCTCATTTCCCGCTCTCCCTCTCTTCTTCCTCTCTCTCTCTCTCCTTTCTCTCTCTCTCCCTCTCCTTTCCCTCTCTCCTTTCCCACTCTCTCTATCTCGTTTCCCTCTCTCTCTGTCCTTTCCCTCTCTCCCTCTCACTCCTTTCCCTCTCTCCTTTCCCTCTCTCACTCTTTTGCCTCTCTCTCTCCCTCTTCTTTCTCTCTTTCTCTCTCCTATCCCTCTCTCTCTGTATCCTTTCCCTCTCTCTCTCTCCTTTCCCCCTCTCTCAATCTCTCATTGCTCTCTCTATTCTTTCCATCTCTCTCCGTCTACGTTCCCCCTCTCCCTCTCTCCATTCCCTCTCTCACTCTCCTCTCCCTTTCTCTCTCCTTTCCCTGTATCTCTCTCTTTTCCCTCTCTCTCTCTCCTTTCCACTCTCCCTCTCACTCCATTCCTCTCACCCTATCCTCTCTCCATCTCTCCTTTCTCTCTCTCTCTCTCCTTGCACTCTCTCTCTATCTCCTTTCCCTCTCTCTCCCTCTCTCATTTCCCTCTCTCCCTCTACTTTCCCCCCTCTCTCTCATTTCCCTCTCTCTCCCCATTCTCTCTCTCTCTCTCCTTTCCCTCTCTCTCTCTCCATTCCCTCTCTGTCCCTCCATTTACTCTCTCTCCTTTCACTCTCTCTATCCTTTCCCTCTCTCTCTCTCCTTCCCACTCTCTCTCTCCTTCCTACTCTCCCTCTGTCTAATTTTCCTCTCTCTCTCCTTTCCCTCTCTCTCTCCTTTCCCTCTCTCTCTCGCTCTCTCCTTTCCCTCTCCCTCTGTCCTGTCCCGTTCTCTCTCTCCTTTCCCTCTCTCTCTCTCCTTTCCCACTCTCTCTCTCTTTTCACTCTCTCTCTCTGCTTTCACTCTCTGTCTCACTCCTTTCCCTCTCTCTCTCTCACTCATTTCCCTCTCTATCTCTCCTTTCCCGCTCTCTCTCTCTCTCTCTCTCCATTCAATCCCTCTCCTTTCCATTTCTCTCTCTCCTTTCCTTCTCTCTCTCTCCATTCCTTCTCGCTCTCTCTTGTCCATCTTTCTCGCTCTCCATTCCCTCTCTCTCCTTTCCCTCTCACTCTCTCATTTCCCTCTTGCTCTCTCCTTTCCCTCTTTCTCTCTCCTTTCACACTCTCTCTCCTTTCACTCTCTCTCTCTCCTTTCACTCTCTTTCTCTCTCTCTCTCTCCTTTCCCAATCTCTCTCTCCTTTCCCTCTCATTCTCTCCTTTCCTCTCTCTCTCTCCATTCACTCTCTCTCTCTCCTTTCCCTCTCTCTCTCTCCTATTCCTCTCTCTCTGTATCCTTTCCCTCTCTCTCTCTCCTTTCCCCCTCTCTCAATCTCTCATTTCTCTCTCTATCCTTTCCATCTCTCTCCGTCTACGTTCCCCCTCTCCCTCTCTCCTTTCCCTCTCTCACTCTCCTCTCCCTCTCTCTCTCCTTTCCCTCTCTCTCTCTCTTTTCCCTCTCTCTCTCTCCTTTCCACTCTCCCTCTCACTCCATTCCTCTCTCCCTCTCCTCTCTCCATCTCTCCTTTCCCTCTCTCTCTCTCCTTGCACTCTCTCTCTATCTCCTTTCCCTCTCTCTCCCTCTCTCATTTCCCTCTCTCCCTCTACTTTCCCCCGCTCTCTCTCATTTCCCTCTCTCTCCCCATTCTCTCTCTCTCTCTCCTTTCCCTCTCTCTCTCTCCATTCCCTCTCTGTCCCTCCATTTACTCTCTCTCCTTTCACTCTCTCTATCCTTTCCCTCTCTCTCTCTCCTTCCCACTCTCTCTCTCCTTCCTACTCTCCCTCTGTCTAATTTTCCTCTCTCTCTCCTTTCCCTCTCTCTCTCCTTTCCCTCTCTCTCTCGCTCTCTCCTTTCCCTCCCCCTCTGTCCTTTCCCTTTCTCTCTCTCCTTTCCCTCTCTCTCTCTCTCCTTTCCCACTCTCTCTCTCTTTTCACTCTCTCTCTCTACTTTCACTCTCTGTCTCACTCCTTTCCCTCTCTCTCTCTCACTCATTTCCCTCTCTCTCTCTCTCCTTTGCCTCTCACTCTCTCCTTTCCCTCTCTCTCGCTCTCCTTTCCCTCTCTCTCTCTCCTTTCCCTCTCTCTCTCCTTTCCCTCTCTGTCTCTCCTTTCCCTCTCTCTCTCTGTCTCCTTTCCCTCTCTCTCTCTCCTTTCCCTCTCTCTCTCTCCTTTCCCACTCTCTCCTTTACCTCTCTCACTCTCCTTTTCCTCTCTCTCTCTCCTTGCCCTCTCTCTCTCTCCTTTCCCTCTCTCTCTCTCTCTCTCCATTCTCTCTCTCTGTGTTTTCCCTCTCTCTCGCTCTCCTTTCCCTCTCTCTCTCCTTTCCCTTCTCTCTCTCTGCCTACTTTCTCTCTCTCCTTTCCCTCTCTATCTCTCTCTCCTTTCCCTCTCCATCTCTCCTTTCCCTCTCTCTCTCTCCTTTCCCTCTCTCTCTCTCCTTTCCCTCTCTCTCTCGCTCTCTCCTTTCCCTCTCCCTCTGTCCTTTCCCTTTCTCTCTCTCCTTTCCCTCTCTCTCTCTGTCCTTCCCCACTCTCTCTCTCTTTTCACTCTCTCTCTCTCCTTTCACTCCCTCTCTCTGCTTTCACTCTCTGTCTCACTCCTTTCCCTCTCTCTCTCTCACTCCTTTCCCTCTCTATCTCTCCTTTCCCGCTCGCTCTCTCTCTCTCCATTCAATCTCTCTCCTTTCCATTTCTCTCTCTCCTTTCCTTCTCTCTCTCTCCATTCCTTCTCTTTCTCTCCTGTCCATCTTTCTCGCTCTCCATTCCCTCTCTCTCCTTTCCCTCTCACTCTCTCCTTTCACTCTCTCTCTCTCTCTCTCTCCCTTCCCTCTCTCTCTCCTTTCCCTCCCTCTCTCTACTTTCCCTCTCTCTCTCCTTTCCCTCTCTCTTTTCACTTTCTCTCTCTGCTTTCACTCTCTGTCTCACTCCTTTCCCTCTCTCTCTCTCACTCATTTCCCTCTCTATCTCTCCTTTCCCGCTCTCTCTCTCTCTCTCTCTCCATTCAATCCCTCTCCTTTCCATTTCTCTCTCTTCTTTCCTTCTCTCTCTCTCCAT
>JANJGN010005269.1:0-12500 GCA_026770705.1 Isurus oxyrinchus
ACACTGTTTAACTCTGTTTAACTCTGTCTGCCTCTGTTTAACTCTGCTTCCCTCTGTTTGCCTCTGTTTCACTCTGTTTAACTCTGTTTGCCTATGCCTAACTCAATTTGCCTCTGTTTGCCTCTATTTAACTCTGTTTAACTCTGTTTGCCTCTGTTTACCTCTGTTTTACTCTGAACAACTCTGTTTGCGTCTGTTTAACTCTGTTTACCTGTGATTGCCTCTTTTTAAATCTGTTTGCATCTGTTTAGGTTTGTTTAACTCTGTCTGCCTCTGTTCAACTCTGCTTGCCTCTCTTTGCCTCTGTTTCACTCTGATTAAATCTGTTTGCCTCTGCCTATCTCTATTTGCATCTGTTTGCCTCTGTTTAACTCTGTTTGCCTCTGTTTAACTCTGTTTAACTCTGTTTGCCTCTTTTTGCCTCTGTTTTACTCTGTTTGCCTCTGTTTAACTCTGTTTAACTCTGTTTGCCTGTGTTTAACTCTTTTTGCCTCTGTTTAAATCTGTTCAACTCTGTTGGCCTCTTTTTAACTCTGTTTGCCTCTGTTTTACTGTATTCTACTCTGTTTGCCTATAACTAGCTCTGTTTAACTCTGTTTAACTCTGATTGCCTGTGTTTAACTCTTTTTGCCTCTGTTTAACTCTGTTCAACTCTGTTTGCCTCTTTTTAACTCTGTTTGCCTCTGTTTGACTCTGTTTGCCTCTGTTTGCCATAGTTTTACTCTGTTTGCCTCTGTTTAACTCTGTTTGCCTCTTTTTAAATGTGTTTGCCTCTGTTTTACTCTGTTTGCTTCTGTTTAACTCTGTTTGCCTCTGTTTAAATCTGTTCAGCTCTGTTTACCTCTGCCTCTGCTTACCTCTGTTTGCCTCTGTTTCCCACTGTGTTACTCTGTTCAACTCTGTTTGCCTCTGTTTGACTCTGCTTGCCTCTGTTTGATTCTGTTTAAATCTGTTTGCCTCTGTTTGAGTCCGTTGAACTCTGTGTAACTTTGTTTGCCTCCGTTTAACACTGTTTAACTCTGTTTGCCTCTGTTTAACTATGTTTGCCTCTGTTTAGCTCTGTTTCACTCTGTTTGACGCTGTTTAATTCTGTTTGCCGTGGCTTGCCTCTGTTTAACTCTGTGTGACTCCGTTTGTCTGTTTGTCTGGGTAAGGTTAGGGTTGGGTTACGGTTGGCGTTAGGGTTAGGGTTACGGTTAGTTTTAGTATTAGGGTTAGAGTTAGAGCTATGGTGCAGGTTAGGGTTAGAGTTACGGTTAGGGTTAGGGTTAGGGGTTAGGTTTAGGGTTAGTGTTATGGGCTAGGGGTTAGGGTTAGGGTTAGTGTTAGGGTTAGGGATAGGGTTAGGTTTAGGAGTTAGGGGTTTGGGTTAGGGTTAGGGTTAAGCTTAGGAGTAAGGGGTTAGGGTTAGGCTTTGGGTAAGGTTTAGGGTTAGGGTTAGGGATACGGTTAGGGCTTAGGGTTAGGGTTAGGGTTAGGGTTAGGGGTTGGGGTTACGCGTTATGTCTAGGGTTAGTGTTACAGTTTATGTGATAGGGTTAGGGTTAGGGATAGGGTAAGGGTTAGGGTTAGGGTTAGGGGTTAGAGTTAGGGCTAGTGTTAAGTTTAGAGTTAGGGGTTAGGGTTAGGATTATGGTTAGGGTTAGTGTTAGTGTTAGGGTTAGTGGTTAGGGTTAGGGTTAGGGTTAGGATTAGGGTTAGGGTTAGGTTTAGGGTTAGGGTTATGGTTGGGGTTAGGGTTAGGGGTGAGGGTTAGGGTTAGGGTTAGGTTTAGGGTTAGGGTTAGGGTTAGGTTTAGGGTTATTGTTAGTGTTAGGGTAAGGGGTTAGGGATTAGGGATAAGGTTAGGGTTTGATTTAGGGTTAGGGTTAGGGTTAGGGTTAGAGGTTAGGGTTAGGGTTAGCTTTAGGGTTAGGGTAATGTTTATGGTTAGTGTTAGGGTTAGGGTTTGGGGTGAGGGTTAGGGCTAGGGTTATTTAGGGTTAGGGTAAGGGTTAGCTTTAGGGTTAGTTTTTGGGTTAGCGTTAGGGGTTTTGAGTTAGGGTTAGGGTTAGGTTTAGGGTTTAGGGGTAAGGGTTAATGTTCGGGTTAGGGGTTAGTTGTTAGAGTTAGGGTTAGGGTTTGGGTTAGGGTTAGGGTGAGGTTTAGGTTAGATTTAGTGTTAGTGCTAGGGTTAGGGTGAGGGATTAGGGTTACTTTTAAGTTTAGGCATAGGTTTAGGGTTAGGGTTAGGGGTTATTTTTCGGGTTAGCGTTAGGGGTTAGGGTTAGGGTCAGGGTTAGTGTTAGGGCTCATGGTTTGGGTTAGGGTTAGTGTTAGGTTAGGGTTAGGATTAGAGTTAGGGTTAGGGGTTAGGATTAGAGGTATGGTTAGGATAAAGGTTAGAGTTAGGGTTAGGTTTAAGGTTAGTGCTACTGTTAGGGTTAGGGTAGGGTTAGGGTTAGGGTTAGGTGTTAAGGTTAGGAGTAGTGTTAGGGTTAGGGTTAGGGTTAGGGTTATGGTTAGGGGATGGGGTAAGGGTTAGGGTTTGGGTTTAGGGGTTAGGGTTAGGGTTAGGGTTAGAGTTAGGGTTAGGGTTAGGGTTAGGGTTAGGGGTTATGGTTAGGGTTAGGGTTAGGGTTAGATTTAGGGTTAGGGTTAGGGTTAGGGAGCGTGACACCACATTAGGGTTAGGGATAGTGTTGGTAGGGTTAGGGTTAGGGTCAGGGTTAGGGTTAGGGGTTTGGTTATGGTTAGGGTTCGGGATGGGGGTTAGGCTTAGGGTTAGGGTTAGCGTTAGGGTTAGGGGTTATGGTTAGGGTTAGGGTTAGGGTTAGATTAAGGGTTAGGGTTAGGGTTAGGGAGTGTGACACCACATTAGGGTTCGGGATAGGGTTAGTAGGGTCAGGGTTAGGGTTAGGGGTTTGGTTATTGTTAGGGTTAGGGTTCGGGATGGGGGTTAGTGGTTAGGGTTAGGGTTAGGGTTAGCATTAGGGATACGGTTAGCGGTTAGGGATTAGGGTTAGGGTTAGGTTTAGGAGTTAGGGGTTAGGGTTAGGCTTAGGGTTAGGTTTAGGTTTAGGGTAAGTGTTATGGTTAGGGTTAGTGGTTAGGGTTATGGTTAGGGATAGTGTTCGGGTTAGGATTAGGGTTAGAGATAAGGTTAGGGTTAGGGTTAGGGTTAGGCTTAGTGTTAGGGTTAGGGCTACGGGTTAGTCTAGGGTTAGGGTTAGCGCTAGGGTTAGGGTTAGGGTTAGGGTTATGGGTTGGGGTTACGCGTTATGTCTAGGGTTAGTGTTACAGTTTATGTGATAGGGTTAGGGTTAGGGTAAGGGTTAGGGTTAGGGGTTAGAGTTAGGGCTAGTGTTAAGTTTAGAGTTAGGGGTTAGGGTTAGGATTAGGGTTAGGGTTAGTGTTAGTGTTTGGGTTAGTGGTTAGGGTTAGGGTTAGGGGTTAGGATTAGGGTTAGGGTTAGGTTTAGGGTTAGGGTTATGGTTGTGGTTAGGCTTAGGGGTGAGGGTTAGGGTTAGGGTTAGGTTTAGGGTTAGGGTTAGGGTTAGGTTTAGGGTTATTGTTAGTGTTAGGGTAAGGGGTTAGGGATTAGGGATAAGGTTAGGGTTTGATTTAGGGTTAGGGTTAGGGTTAGAGGTTAGGGTTAGGGTTAGCTTTAGGGTTAGGGTTATGTTTATGGTTAGTGTTAGGGTTAGGGTTTGGGGTGAGGGTTAGGGCTAGGGTTATTTAGGGTTAGGGTAAGGGTTAGGTTTAGGGTTAGTTTTTGGGTTAGCGTTAGGGGTTTTGAGTTAGGGTTAGGGTTAGGTTTAGGGTTTAGAGGTAAGGGTTAATGTTCGGGTTAGGGGTTAGTTGTTAGAGTTAGGGTTAGGGTTTGGGTTAGGGTTAGGGTGAGGTTTAGGTTAGATTTAGTGTTAGTGTTAGGGTTAGGGTGAGGGATTAGGGTTACTTTTAAGTTTAGGCATAGGGTTAGGGTTAGGGGTTATTTTTCGGGTTAGCGTTAGGGGTTAGGGTTAGGGTCAGGGTTAGGGTTAGGGCTCATGGTTTGGGTTAGGGTTAGTGTTAGGTTAGGGTTAGGATTAGAGTTAGGGTTAGGGGTTAGGATTAGAGGTATGGTTAGGATAAAGGTTAGAGTTAGGGTTAGGTTTAAGGTTAGTGCTACTGTTAGGGTTAGGGTAGGGTTAGGGTTAGGGTTAGGTGTTAAGGTTAGGAGTAGTGTTAGGGTTAGCGTTAGGGTTAGGGTTATGGTTAGGGGATGGGGTAAGGGTTGGGGTTTAGGGGTTAGGGTTAGGGTTAGAGTTAGGGTTAGGGTTAGGAGTTATGGTTAGGGTTAGGGTTAGGGTTAGATTTAGGGTTAGGGTTAGGGTTAGGGAGCGTGACACCACATTAGGGTTAGGGATAGTGTTGGTAGGGTTAGGGTTAGGGTCAGGGTTAGGGTTAGGGGTTTGGTTATTGTTAGGGTTAGGGTTCGGGATGGGGGTTAGACTTAGGGTTAGGGTTAGCGTTAGGGTTAGGGGTTATGGTTAGGGTTAGGGTTAGGGTTAGATTAAGGGTTAGGGTTAGGGTTAGGGAGAGTGACACCACATTAGGGTTCGGGATAGGGTTAGTAGGGTCAGGGTTAGGGTTAGGGGTTTGGTTATTGTTAGGGTTAGGGTTCGGGATGGGGGTTAGCGCATTAGGGTTAGGGTTAGGGTTAGGGTTAGGGTTAGGGTTAGGGTTAGGTTTAGGGTAAGTGTTATGGTTAGGGTTAGTGGTTAGGGTTATGGTTAGGGTTAGTGTTCGGGTTAGGATTAGGGTTAGAGATAAGGTTAGGGTTAGGGTTAGGGTTAGGCTTAGGGTTAGGGTTAGGGCTACGGGTTAGTCTAGGGTTAGGGTTAGCGCTAGGGTTAGGGTTAGGGTTAGGGTTAGGTTTAGGGTTAGGTGTTAGGGTTAGGGTTAGTTGTTAGGTTTAGGGTTAGGGTTAGGTATAAGGTTAGGGTTAGGGTTAGGGTTAGGAGTTAAGGCTAGGGTTAGGTTTAGGGTTAGGGGTTAGTTTAGGGTTAGGGTCAGGGTTATGGTTAGGTTTAGGGTTTAGGTTAGTGTCAGGTTCAGGTTCATGATGAGCGTCAGTGTCATGGTCAGTGCCAGTGTTAGGGTTTAGGGTTAGGGTTTGGCTTAGGGTTAGGGTTAGTGTTAGGGTTAGGGGTTATGGTTAGGGTTAGGGTTAGGGTTAGATTTAGGGTTAGGGTTAGGGTTACGGAGCGTGACACCACATTAGGGTTAGGGATAGGGTTAGTAGTGTTAGGGTGAGGGTTAGGGTTAGGGTTAGGGTTAGGGTTAGGGGTTAGGGTTAGGGTTAGGGTTAGGCCCATCAGGTTTAGGGTTAGGGTTAGGCTTAGGTTTAGGTTTAGGGTTAGTGACACCGCATTTGGGTTAGGGTTAGGGTTAGGTTTAGGGTTAGTGTTAGGGTTAGGGTTAGAGTTAGGGTTAGGGGTTAGGATTAGAGGTAAGGGTTAGGATAAGGGTTAGAGTTAGGGTTTGGCTTAGGGTTAGGGTTAGGGTTACTGTTAGGGTTAGGGTTGTGTTAGGGTTAGGGTTAGGGGTTAAGGTTAGGATTAATGTTAGGGTTAGGGTAAGGGTTAGGGTTAGGGTTAGTGGATGGGGTTGTGGTTTACGGGTTAGGGTTACTGTTAGTGCTAGGGTTTGGGTTAGGGATGGGGGTTAGGCGTTTGGGTTAGGTTTAGGGTTAGCGTTCGGGATAGGGTTAGCGGTTAGGGTTTAGGGTTAGGGTTAGGTTTAGGAGTTAGAGGTTAGGGTTAGGCTTAGGGTTAGGGTTAGGTTTGGGTAAGGGTTATGGTTAGGGTTAGGGGTTAGAGTTAGGGTTAGGGTTAGTGTTCTGGTTAGGGTTAGGGTTAGGGATAGGGTTAGGATTAGAGTTAGGTTTAGGGTTAGGGCTACGGTTAAGGCTAGGGTTATGGTTAGCGCTAGGGTTAGGGTTAGGGTTAGGTTTAGGGTTAGGTTTAGGGTTACGTGTTAGGGTTATGGTTAGTTGTTAGGGTTAGGGTTAGGGTTAGGTTTAGTTATGGGGTAAGGGTTAGGGTTAGGGTTAGGGGTTAGGGCTAGTGTTAGGTTTAGGGTTAGGGGTTAGTTTAGGGTTAGTGTCAGGGTTATGCTTAGGGTTAGGGTTTAGCTTAGGGTCAGGGTCAGGGTCAGTTTCATGGTGAGCGTCAGGGACATGGTCAGGGCCATTGTTAGGGTTTAGGGTTAGGGTTAGGGTTAGGGTTAGGGGTTAGGATTAGGGATAGGGTTAGGGTTAGTTTTGGGGTTAGGCTTAGTGGTGAGGGTTAGGGTTAGGATTAGGTTTAGGGTTAGGGTTAGGGTTAGGTTTAGGGTGATTGTTTGTGTTAGGGTTAGGTGTTAGGGGTTAGGGTTAGGGTTAGGGTGTAGGGGTTAGGGTTAGGGTTAGGGTTAGGGGTGAGGGTTAAGGTTAGGGTTATTTAGGGTTATGGTAAGGGTTAGGTTTAGGGTTAGTGTTAGGGTTAGGGTTTATGGGTTAGGGTTAGGGTTAGGGTTAGGGGTTAGGTGTTAGGGTTAAGGTTTGGGTTAGGGGTTTGGTGTTCGGGTTAGGGTTAGTGTTAGAGTTAGGGTTAGGGTTTGCGTTAGGGTTAGTGTTAGGGTTAGGGTTGGGGTTAGGTTTAGGTTTTGGGTTAGATTTAGGGTTAGTATTAGGGTTAGTGTTAGGGGTTAGGGTTACATTTAAGTTTAGGGTTAGTTTTAGGGTTAGGGTTAGTGGTTATGTTTAGGGTTAGCATTAGGGTTTAGGGTTAGGGTTAGGGTTAGGGATTATGGTTTGGGTTAGGGTTAGTGTTACGGTTAGGGTTAGTGTTAGGGTTAGAGTTAGGGTTAGGGGTTAGGATTAGAGGTAATGGTTAGCATAAGGATTAGAGTTAGAGTTAGGGTTAGGGTTAGTGTTAATGTTAGGGTTAGGGTAGTGTTAGGGTTAGGGTTCGGGGTTAAGGTTAGGATTAGTGTTAGGATTAGGGTTAGGGTTAGGGTTACTGTTACGGTTAGGGTTAGGGTTGGGGGTTAGGGGTTAGCGTTAGGGTTAGCGTTAGGGATAGGGTTAGCGGTTAGAGGATAGGGTTAGAGTTAGGTTTAGGAGTTAGGGAATTAGGGTTCGGCTTAGGGTTAGGGTTAGGTTTAGGGTACGGGTTATGGTTAGGGTTAGGGGTTAGGGTTAGGTTAAGAGTTAGTGTTCAGGTTAGGGTTAGGGTTAGGGATAGTGTTATGGTTAGGGTTAGGGTTAGGGTTAGGATTAGGGCTACGGTTAGGGCTAGGGTTAGGGTTAGTGTTAGGGTTAGTGTTAGGGTTAGGTATAAGGTTAGCGTAAGGGTTAGGGTTAGGGGTTAGGGCTAGGGTTAGGTTTAGGGTTAGGGGTTAGTTTAGGGTTAGGGTCAGGGTTTTGGTAAGGGTTAGGGTTAAGGTTAGGTTCAGGGTAAGGGTCAGGGTCATGGTGAGCGTCAGGGTCATGGTCAGGGCCAGTGTTAGGTTTTAGGGTTAGGGTTAGGCTTAGGGCTAGGGCTAGGGTTAGGGTTATGGTTAGGGTTCGGGTTTGGGGTTAGGGTTAGGGTTAGGCTTAGGGCTAGGTTTCGGTTAGGGTTAGGGTTAAGGTTTAGGGTTAGGTTTTGGCTTATGTGGTAGGGTTAGGGTTAGGGATAAGGTTAGGATTAGGGGTTAGGGTTAGTGGTTAGGGTTAGGAGTTAAAGTTAGGGTTCGGGTTAGGGTTAGGGTTAGGGTTAGGGTTAGGGGTTAGGGGGCTAGGGTTAGGTTTCGGGTTAGGGGTTAGTTTAGGGTTAGGGTCAGCGTTATGGTTAGGGTTAGGGTTTAGGTTAGGTTCAGGGGCAGGGTCAGGGTCATGGTGAGCATCAGGGTCATGGTCAGGGCCAGTGTTAGGGTTTAGGGTTAGGGTTAGGCTTAGGGCTAGGGTTAGGGTTAGGGTTCGGGTTTGGGGTTATGGTTAGGGTTAGGTTTAGTTGTTAGTGTTAGGGGTTAGGGTTAGTGTTAAGGTTTAGGGTTAGGGTTTGGCTTATGGGGTAGGGTTAAGGTTAGGGATAAGGTTAGGATTAGGGGTTAGGGTTAGTGGTTAGTGTTAGAGTTAGGGTTATGGATAGGGTTAGGGGTTAGGTTTAGGGTTAGGGTTAGGAGTTAAAGTTAGGGTTCAGGGTTAGTGTTAGCTTTAGGTTTATTGTTAGGGTTAGTGATAGGTTAGGGTTATGGTTAGGGTTAGGGTTAGCTTAAGGGTTAGGGTTAGGGGTTTGGTGTTAGGGGTTAGGGTTACAGTTTGGGTTAGGGTTAGGGTTAATGTTAGTGTTAGGTTTTGGGGTTTGGGTTAGGGTTAGGTTTAGGGGTTAGGGTTAGGGTTAGGGATTAGGGTTAGGGTTAGGGTTAGGGGTTAGGGCTAGGGTTAGGGTTAGGGTTAGGGTTAGGGTTCGGGTTTGGGGTTCGGGTTAGGGTTAGGGTTAGGGTTAGGGTTTGGGTTAGGGTTAGGTTTAGGGGTTAGGGTTAGGGTTAGGGATTAGGGTTAGGGTTAGGGGTTAGGGCTAGGGTTAGGGTTAGGGTTAGAGTTAGGGTTAGGGTTCAGGTTTGGGGTTCGGGTTAGGGTTAGGGTTAGGGTTAGGGTTAGGATTAGGTTTAGGGTTAGGGGTTAGTGTTAGGGTTAGGGTTAGAGTTAGGGTTAGGATTAGGGTTAGGGTTAGGGTTAGTTGTTAGGGTTAGGGTTAGGGTTAGGGTTAGGGGTTAGCTTAGGGTGAGGGGTCAGAGTTAGGGTTAGGGTTAGGGGTTAGGGTTAGGTTTAGGGTTAGGGGTTAGGGTTAGTGATAGTGTTAGGGTTAGGTTTAGGCGTAGGGGTTAGGGTTAGGGGTTATTGTTAGGGTTTGGGTTAGAGCTAGGGTAAGGGTTTAGGGTTAGCGGTTAGGGTTAGGGTTCGGTTTAGGGTTAGGGGTTAGGGTTAGGTGTTAGGGTTAGGGTTAGGGTTGGGGTTGGGGTTAGGGTTAGGGTTAGGGTTAGGATTTGGGGTTAGGGCTAGGGTTAGGGTTAGGGTAAGTGTTTGGGTTCGGGGTTCGGGGTTCGGGTTCGGGGTCGGGTTAGGGTTAGGATTAGGTGTTAGGGGTTAGGGGTTAGGGGTAAGGTTAGGGTCATGGTTAGGGTTAGGGTATTAGGGTTAGGGTTAGGGTCAGGCTGTTAGGGTTAGGGTTAGGGTTAAGGTATTAGGGTTCGGGTATTAGTGTTAGGGTATTAGGCTTTTTGGTTTAGGGTTACGGTTATGGTTAGGATATTAGGGTTAGGGTTATGGTTAGGATTAGTGTTAGGGTATTAGGTTTATGGTTAGGATTAGGGTTTGGGGTTAGGGGTTAGGGTTTAGGATTAGGGTTAGGGTTAGGGGTTAGGCGTTAGTGTTAGGGTTAGGGGTTAGAGGTTAGGGTCATGGTTAGGGGTTAAGCTTCGGGTTGCGGCAACTGGTTAACTGGTTACTAGGCAGGGTACACGCCCGTTAATCAGGTTCTCCGGCCGGCTAATAAGGGTGCACTTAGATGCAGAGCACACCAGCTGGTGCACGTGCGATGTAAAAACCGGGGAACCAGTTAACAGACACGGCAGCCGGCAGGTAATTCAAGCCGCCCGCCCGGTAGTACGGCTGCATGTAGCTGCAGAGCAGCCCAGCCGCTCCTGAGAGTAAGTACGGAGGGGGAAATGGTTAACTGGTTAGCAGGCAGGGCAGTCGACCGATAATCGGAGCCGTCCACGCGGTACTACGGCTGCTGTTAGCTGCAGAACAGCCCAGCCGCTGCTGAGAGTGGGTAATGAAGGGGAAATGGTGAACCAGACAACAGGCAGCGCAGCCGACCGCTAATTACAGCCTCCCGCCCGGTAATAGGGCTGCAGTTAACTGCAGAACACACCAGCAGGTCCAGGGACTCAGTACAGAATGGGGACACGGGCAGCCGGTTAGCAGGCTGGGCTGCCGGCCGGTAATTACAACCTCCCGCCCGGTCATAGGGCTGCAGTTAGCTGCAGAACACACCGGCAGGTCCAGGGAATGTGTACAGGACGTGGAAATGGTTAACCGGTCAGCAGGCAGGGCAGCCGGCCGGTAGTACGGGAGCAGTCAGCAGCCGGCATCCCGAGCAGCTGAAAAGTCTAAGTGCAGAATGGGGAAATGATTAACCAGTCAGCAAGCGGGCAGGGGAGGGGTGAAACTAAAATAGCGAAGCTAAACTAAAATAAACTAAATAAATAAATAAATAAAATAAAATAAAATAAACTAAAATAGGAAAATGGCACCAAGTGGGGGGGGGGCGGATTCACAGTCACCACGTGAGAGGGGCGGTGCCTGGAGGCCGGGCAGGGGGTTGGCCGAACGCCCGATACTCCGGGTGCTGTCAGCATTTCGCTTGCCGAGCAGCTCAAAAGTCTAAGTGCAGAAAGGCGAAATCATTAACCGGCGAGCGGATGCATTCAGCGGGCAGGGAAGGGTCAAAACGGCCTGAAATACCGGAGCGGCGAGCAAAGATGGCTGCCGGGAGGCGTATTCAGCGTTCGCACGTGACGGGGCGGTGCCTGGAGGCCAAACTGCGCAAGCACCGTTTAAAGCGAGCAAAGTCCGAGCAGGTAGGATATCATTGGCCATTCAGCCGGTTCGAGCCTGGTAGCCGAGGAGGGGAGGGTGGAACCGGGGAAAGGGTGGGTGTACGGTGTCCGCCCGGGAGGTCCCGAGTTGTTAGGGTTAGTGGTTTGTGGTTAGGGTTTGGGTAAGGGTTAGTGTTAGGGCATTAGGGTTAGGGGGTTAGGGTTAGGGGGTTAGGGTTAGGGTTAGGGTTAGGGGTTAGGGTTAGGGGTTAGGGTAAGGGTAAGGGTTAGGGGGTTAGGGTTAGGGTTTTAGGGTTAGGGTTAGGGTTCAGGGTTAGGGTTAGGGGTTAGGGTTAGGGTTTAGGGTTTAGGGTTAGGGGTAGGGTTAGGGTTAGGGGTAGGGTTAGGGTTAGGGTTAGGGCCCGCATTAGGGTTAGGGTTAGGGTTAGGGTTCGCATTAGGGTCGGGTAAGGGTTAGGGTTCGCATTAGGGTTCGGGTTCGGGTTAGGGTTAGGGTTAGGGTTAGGGTTAGGGTTAGGGTTAGGTTTAGGTTTAGGGCTTGGGTTAGGGGTTTGGGTTAGGGGTTTGGTGTTCGGGTTAGGGTTAGTGTTAGAGTTAGGGTTAGGGTTTGCGTTAGGGTTAGTGTTAGGGTTAGGGTTGGGTTTAGGTTTTGGGTTAGATTTAGGGTTAGTATTAGGGTTAGTGTTAGGGGTTAGGGTTACTTTTAAGTTTAGGGTTAGTTTTAGGGTTAGGGTTAGTGGTTATGTTTAGGGTTAGCATTAGGGTTTAGGGTTAGGGTTAGGGTTAGGGTTAGGGATTATGGTTTGGGTTAGGGTTAGTGTTACGGTTAGGGTTAGTGTTAGGGTTAGAGTTAGGGTTAGGGATTAGGATTAGAGGTAATGGTTAGCATAAGGATTAGAGTTAGAGTTAGGGTTAGGGTTAGTGTTAATGTTAGGGTTAGGGTAGTTTTAGGGTTAGGGTTCGGGGTTAAGGTTAGGATTAGTGTTAGGATTAGGGTTAGGGTTAGGGTTACTGTTACGGTTAGGGTTAGGGTTGGGGGTTAGGGGTTAGCGTTAGGGTTAGCGTTAGGGATAGGGTTAGCGGTTAGAGGATAGGGTTAGGGTTAGGTTTAGGAGTTAGGGGTTAGGGTTCGGCTTAGGGTTAGGGTTAGGTTTAGGGTACGGGTTATGGTTAGGGTTAGGGGTTAGGGTTAGGTTAAGAGTTAGTGTTCAGGTTAGGGTTAGGGTTAGGGATAGTGTTATGGTTAGGGTTAGGGTTAGGGTTAGGATTAGGGCTACGGTTAGGGCTAGGGTTAGGGTTAGTGTTAGGGTTAGTGTTAGGGTTAGGTATATGGTTAGCGTAAGGGTTAGGGTTAGGGGTTAGGGCTAGGGTTAGGTTTAGGGTTAGGGGTTAGTTTAGGGTTAGGGTCAGGGTTTTGGTTAGGGTTAGGGTTAAGGTTAGGTTCAGGGTAAGGGTCAGGGTCATGGTGAGCGTCAGGGTCATGGTCAGGGCCAGTGTTAGGTTTTAGGGTTAGGGTTAGGCTTAGGGCTAGGGCTAGGGTTAGGGTTAGGGTTAGGGTTCGGGTTTGGGGTTAGGGTTAGGGTTAGGCTTAGGGCTAGGTTTAGGGTTAGGGTTAGGGTTAAGGTTTAGGGTTAGGTTTTGGCTTATGTGGTAGGGTTAGGGTTAGGGATAAGGTTAGGATTAGGGGTTAGGGTTAGTGGTTAGGGTTTGGAGTTAAAGTTAGGGTTCGGGTTAGGGTTAGGGTTAGGGTTAGGGTTAGGGGTTAGGGCTAGGGTTAGGTTTCGGGTTAGGGGTTAGTTTAGGGTTAGGGTCAGCGTTATGGTTAGGGTGAGGGTTTAGGTTAGGTTCAGGGGCAGGGTCATGGTCATGGTGAGCATCAGGGTCAT
>JANJGN010005270.1:0-24667 GCA_026770705.1 Isurus oxyrinchus
TCTGTTTGTCTGTGTGTGTGTGCGTGTGTGTGTGTCTGTGTGTGTCTGTGTGTGTGTGTGTGTGTGTGTTTGTGTGTGTGTGTCTGTGTGTCTGTGGTTGTGTGTGTGTGTGTCTGTGGGAGTGTGTGTGTGTCTGTGTATGTGCCTGTGTGTCAGTGTGTGTGTGTCTGTGTGTGTGTGTGTGTGTGTGTGTGTGTCTGAGTGTGTGTCTGTGTGTGAGTGTCTGTGTGTGTCTGTGTGTGTGCCTATCTGTCTGTGTGTGTGTGTGTGTGTGTCTGTGTGTGTCTGTGTGTGTGTGTGTGTGTGTCTGTGTGTGTGTGTCTGTGTCTGAGTGTGTGTGTGTGTGAGTGTGTCTGTGTGTCTGTCTGTGTGTCTGTGTGTGTGTGTGTCTGTGTGTGTGTGTGTGTCTGTGTGTTTGTGTCTGTGTATCTGTGTGTCTGTGTCTGTGTCTGTGTGTGTGTTTGTCTGTGTGTGTGTCTGCTTGCCTGTGTGTGTGTGTGTGTGTGAGTGTGTCTGTGTGTGTGTCTGTGTGTGTGTGTGTGTGTGTGTGTGTGTCTGAGTGTGTGTGTGTGTGTGTGTGTGTGTGTCTGTGTGTGTGTGTGTGTGTGTGTCTGTCTGTGTGTCTGTGTGTGTGTGTGTGTGTCTGTCTGTGTGTCTGTGTGTGTGTGTGTGTGTGTGTCTGCATGTGTGTGTCTGTGTGTGTCTGTGTGGTGAAGGGATAGAGAGCGGTTAAAGCCACATTTCACCTCCCGGTCGCGAGGGTGGGTTTTCACGCTGCATCATCAAAACCCACCGAGTCCCTGATGCATTCCCGGGAAGTGGCGTTCCCCAGGCGGCCGGACTCCCATTCGGCCATGCCCAGTGCTTCCAGCCCAGGACAGCAGCAAGGGTGACCTGGCCCCGAAGGGCAAGAGGACTGCAGCCTTGGAGCCCCCGCTGCGATGTCCACTATCCCTACTGTGGCCCCAGGAGGGGCAGCTATGTTACCACCCCAGCTTATAGGTGATGGCAGCACTGATCAGAAGACCAGAAGTTGTAGGAGCACAGCAGAGTAGGCCATTTGGCCCATCGAGTCAGCTCTAGCATTCAATGAGATCCAGGCTGATCAGTGCCAATGCTGCACAGGAGAGGCTGGAAACCGAATACAGAGAGAGGGGGAATGATCTCAGCCAGACAGCCAGGGTAAGGTAACCATCTCCTCACTCTAAACTCAGACCCTCACTAACCCATCACACATTAACTGGCATCTCACTCACTGTCAGCTCAAGGAGCATCACCACTCACTCACACACACACACCCACATCTCCACCACTCACTCTCACACACACCCTCACATCTCCACCACTCACTCTCACACACACCCTCACATCTGCACCACTCACTCTCTCACACACACACCCTCACATCTCCACCACTCTCACACACACACCCTCACATCTCCACCACTCTCTCTCACACACACCCTCACATCTCCACCACTCACTCTCTCACACACACCCTCACATCTCCACCACTCACCCTCACACACACACACCCACATCTCCACCACTCACTCTCTCACACACATACCCACATCACCACCACTCACAAAACAAAAACAGAATTACCTGGAAAAACTCAGCAGGTCTGGCAGCATCGGCGGAGAAGAAAAGAGTTGACGTTTCGAGTCCTCATGACCCTTCGACAGAACTTGATTTCGAGTCCAAGAAAGAGTTGAAATATAAGCTTGTTTAAGGTGTGTGTGTGGGGGGCGGAGAGATAGAGAGAGAGAGAGGTGCTTGTGTAGACAAACAAGCAGTGATAGAAGCAGATCATCAAAAGATGTCAGCGACAATGGTACAAAAGAACACATAGGTGTTAAAGTTAAAGTTGGTGATATTATCTAAACGAATGTGCTAATTAAGAATCGATGGGTAGGGCACTCAAGGGTACAGCTCTAGTGGGGGGTGGGGAGAGCATAAAAGATTTTAAAATATTTAAAAATAATGGAAATAGGTGGGAAAAGAAAAATCTATATAATTTATAGGGAAAAAAAAGGGGAAAAAAGGGGGAAACAGAAAGGGGGTGGGGATGGGGGAGGGAGCTCACGACCTAAAGTTGTTGAACTCAATATTCAGACCGGAAGGCTGTAAGGTGCCTAGTCGGAAGATGAGGTGTTGTTCCTCCAGTTTGCGTTGGGCTTCACTGGAACAATGCAGCAAGCCAAGGACAGACATGTGGGCAAGAGAGCAGGGTGGAGTGTTAAAATGGCAAGCGACAGGGAGGTTTGGGTCATTCTTGCGGACAGACCGCAAGTGTTCTGCAAAGCGGTCGCCCAGTTTACGTTTGGTCTCTCCAATGTAGAGGAGACCACATTGGGAGCAACGAATGCTGTAGACTAAGTTGGGGGAAATGCAAGTGAAATGCTGCTTCACTTGAAAGGAGTGTTTGGGCCCTTGGACGGTGAGGAGAGAGGAAGTGAAGGGGCAGGTGTTGCATCTTTTGCGTGGGCATGGGGTGGTGCCATAGGAGGGGGTTGAGGAGTAGGGGGTGATGGAGGAGTGGACCAGGGTGTCCCGGAGGGAGCGATCCCTACGGAATGCCGATAGGGGGGTTGAAGGGAAGATGTGTTTGGTGATGGCATCATGCTGGAGTTGGCGGAAATGGCGGAGGATGATCCTTTAAATGCGGAGGCTGGTGGGGTGATAAGTGAGGACACGGGGGACCCTATCATGTTTCTGGGAGGGAGGAGAAGGCGTGAGGGCGGATGCGCGGGAGATGGGCCGGACACGGTTGAGGGCCCTGTCAACGACCGTGGGTGGAAAATCTCGGTTAAGGAAGAAGGAGGACATGTCAGAGGAACTGTTTTGGAAGGTAGCATCATCGGAACAGATGCGACGAAGGCGAAGGAACTGGGAGAATGGGATGGAGTCCTTACAGGAAGCGGGGTGTGAGAAGTTGTGATCGAGGTAGCTGTGGGAGTCGGTGGGTTTGTAATGGATATTGGTGGACAGTCTATCACCAGAGATTGAGACAGAGAGGTCAAGGAAGGGAAGGGAAGTGTCAGAGATGGACCACGTGAAAATGATGGAGGGGTGGAGATTGGAAGCAAAATTAATAAATTTTTCCAAGTCCCGACGAGAGCATGAAGCGGCACCGAAGTAATCATCAATGTACCGGAGAAAAGTTGTGGAAGGGGGGGCCGGGGTAGGACTGCAACAAGGAATGTTCCACATACCTGTAGACACACACACATCTTCACCAATCACTATCTCACACAAACACTCACTCTCCACCACTCACTCTCTCACACACACACACCCTCACATCTCCACCACTCACTCTCACACACTCACACCCACATCTCCACTCACTCTCTCACACACACCCTCACATCTCCACCACTCACTCTCACACACACACCCGTCACATCTCCACCACTCACTCTCATACACACACCCTCAAATCTCCACCACTCACTCTCTCACACACACACCCTCACATCTCCACCACTCACCCTCACACACACACACCCTCACATCTCCACCACTCACTCTCACACATACACCTTAACATCTCCACAAATCACACTCAAACACACACCCTCACTTATCCACCACTCACTCTCACACACACACACACCCACATCTCCACCACTCACTCTCACACACACACCCTCACATATCCAATACTCAGTCTAACACACACACCCTCACATCTCCACCACTCACTCTCACACACAGACCCTCACATCTCCACCACTCACCCTCACACACACACCCTCAAATCTCCACCACTCACTCTCACACACACCCTCACATCTCCACCACTCACTGTCATACGCACACCCTCACATCTCCACCACTCACTCACACACACACACGCCCACAACTCCACCACTCACTCTCAAACACACACCCTCACATCTCCACCACTCACTCACACACACACACCCCCACAACTCCACCACTCACTCTCAAACACACACCCTCACATCTCCACCACTCACCCTCACACACACACCCACATTCCCAAAACTCACCTTCAAAAACACACCCACATCTCCACCACTCACCCTCACACACACACCCTCACATCTCCACCACTCACTCTCAAACACACACCCACATCCCCACCAGTCAACCTCTCACACACACCCTCAACATTTCCACCATTCAATCTCTGAGACACACACACATCTTCATCAATCACTGTCTCACACAAACACTCACATCTCCACCACTCAATCTCTCACAAACACCCTCACATCTCCACCACTCACTCTCTCACACACACACCCTCACATCTCCACCACTCACTCTCATACACACACCCCTCAAATCCCCACCACTCACTCGCACACACACACCCTCAAATCTCTACCACTCACCTCTCTCACACACACACCCTCACATCTCCACCACTCACCCTCACACACACACCCACATTCCCAAAACTCACCTTCAAAAACACACCCACATCTCCACCACTCTCCCTCACACACACACCCTCATAACTACACCACTCACGCTCACAAACACACACTCAAATCTCCACCATTCACTCTCACACACACACTCTCACATCTCCACCACTCAACCTCTCACACACACCCTCACATCTCCACCAATCACACTCTCAGACACACACACATCTCCACCACTCACTCTCTCACACACACCCCTCACATCTCCACCACTCATGCTCTCACACACTAACATCTCCACCACTCACTCTCACACACACACCCCCATCTCCATCACTCACCCTCTCTCACACACACCCACATCTCCACTCACTCTCTCTCAAACACACCCACATCTCCACCACTCACTCTCTCACACACACACCCTCACATCTCCAGCACTCACTCTCACACAAACACCCCCACATCTCCACCACTCACTCTCACACACACACACCCTCAAATATACACCACTCACTCTCACACACACACCCTCACATCACCACCACTAACTCTCACACACACACCATCACATCTCCACCACTGACTCTCACACACACACTATCACATCTCCACCACTCACTATCACACACACACACCCCACATCTCCACCACTCACCCTCACACACACACCCTCACATCTCCACCACTCACGCTCACACACACACACACCCACATGTCCACCACTCACTCTCACAAATACACACCCACATCTCCACCACTCACTCTCTCACACAGACATTCACATCTCCACAACGCACCCTCACACACAGACCCGCACATCTCCACCACTCACTCTCACACACATACCCTCACATCTCCAACACTCACTCTCACACACAGACCCGCACATTTCCACCACTCACTCTCACACACATACCCTCACATCTCCAACACTCACTCTCACACACACAACCTCACATCTCCACCACTCACCATCACACACACACCCACATCACCACCACTCACGATCTCACACACACACCCTCACATCCCACCACTAACTCTTATACACGCGCAAACCACATCTCCACCACTCACTCTCAGACACACACACTCACATCTCTACCACTCACTCTCACACACACACCCTCACATCTCTACCACTCACTCTCACAAACACACACCCACATCTCCACCACTCACTCTCTCACACACACACCCACATCTCCACAACTCACCCACACACACAGACCCGCAATTCTCCACCACTCACTCTCACACACATACCCTGACTCTCCAACACTCACACTCACACAAGCACCCTCACAACTGCAACACTCACTCTCACACACACACCCTCACATCTCCACCACTCACTCTCACACACACACACTCACATCTCCACCACTCACTCTCACACACACACCCTCACATTACCACCACTCAATCTCACACACACCCTCACAACTCCACCAAACACTCTCACACACAGACCCTCACATCTCCACCACTCACTCTCACACACACACACTCAAATCTCCACCACTCACTATCACACACACACCCCCACATCTCCACCACTCACTCCCAATCACACACCCTCACGACTCCACCACTCACCCTCATACACACACCCTCAAATCTCCACCACTCAATCTCACACACACACCCTCACAACTCCCACCACTCATTATCACACACTCACCCTCATATCTCCATCACTCACTCTCACACACACACAACCACAAAACTCCACCACTCACTCTCACGCACACACACTGACATCTCCCCACTCACCCTCACACACACACCCACATTCCCAAAACTCACCTTCACACCACACACACCCCACATCTCCACCACTCACTCCCAATCACACACCCTCACGACTCCACCACTCATCCTCAGACACACACCCTCAAATCCCCACCACTCAATCTCACACACACACACTCACAACTCCACCACTCATTATCACACACACACCCTCACATCTCCACCACTCACTCTCACACACACACCCTCATAACTACACCACTCACGCTCACACACACACACTCACATCTCCACCACTCAATCTCACACACACACCCTCACATCTCCACCACTCACTCTCACACACACACCCTCACATCTCCACCACTCACGCTCACACACAAACACTAACAACTCCACCACTCAGTCTCACACACACCCTCACATCTCCACCACTCACTCTCACACACACACCCTCACATCTCCACCACACAGTCTCACACACACACCCTCACATCTCCACCACACACACACCCCCCACATTTCCACCACTCACTGTCTCACACAGAAAGCCTCACATCTCCACCACTCACCCTCACACACACAACCTCAAATCTCCACCATTCACACACACACACACCCTCGCATCTCCACCACTCACTCTCTCACACATACACCCACATCTCGACCACTCACTCTCACACACACCCTCACATCTCCACCACTCACTATCACACACACACCCTCACATCTCCACCACGCACTCTCACACACACCCTCACATCTCCACGACTCACTCTCACACAAACACCCCCACATCTCTACCACTCACTCTCACACACACACCCTCACGTCTCCTCCACTCACCCTCAAACACACACCCACATTCCCAAAACTCACCCTCACAAACACACCCACATCTCCACCACTCACCCTCACAAACACACACTCACATCTCCACCACTCACGCTCACACACACCCTCACATTTCCACCTCTCACTCTCTCACACACACCTCACATCTCCACCAGTCACTCTCACACACACACCCTCACATGTACACCAATCACTCTCTCACACACACACCCACATCTCCACCACTCACTCTCACACACACACCCTCACATCTGCACCACTCACACACACACCCTCAAATCTGAACCACTCACTTTCACACACACACCCTCGCATCTCCATCACTCAATCTCTCACACACCCCCTAACATCTCCACCACTCACTCTCACACACACACCCTCACATCTCCACCACTCACTCTCACACACACACTCACACATCTCCACCACTCACTCTCACACACACACACTCACATCTCCACCACTCACTATCACACACACACCCCTCACATCTCCACCACTCACTCTCACACACACACCCCCACATCTCCACCACTCACAATCAGACACACAACCTCACATCTCCACCTCTCACCCTCACACACACACCCTCACATCTCCACCACTCACGCTCACACACACACACACACACATCTCCACAACTCACTCTCTCACTCACACACACACATCTCCACCACTCAATCTCACACACACTCACATCTCCACCACTCACTATCACACATACACCCTCACATGTCCACCAATCAGTCTCTCACACACACACGCACATGTCCACCACTCACTCTCACACACACACCCTCACATCTCCACCACTCAATCTCACACACACACCCACATCTCCACCACTCACTCACACACACACACTCACATCTCCACCACTCACTCTCACACACACACCCTCACATGTCCACCAATCACTCTCTCACACACACACCCACATCTCCACCACTCACTCTCACACACACACCCTCACATCTGCACCACTCACTCTCACACAAACACACTCACATCTCCACCACTCACTCTCACACACACACCCTCACATCTCCACCACTCACTCTCACACTCACACCCTCCCATCTCCACCACTCACTCTCTCACACACACACCCACATCTCCACCACTCACTCTCACACACACACTCACATCTCCACCACTCACCCTCACACACACACCCTCACATCTCCACCACTCACTCACACACACACACAAACACTCACATCTCCAACACTCACTCTCACACACACACTCACATCTCCACCACTCACTCTCACACTCACACCCTCCCATCTCCACCACTCACTCTCTCACACACACACCCACATCTCCACCACTCACTCTCACACACACACTCACATCTCCACCACTCACCCTCACACACACACCCTCACATCTCCACCACTCACCATCACACACACACCCACATCACCACCACTCACGATCTCACACACACACCCTCACATCCCACCACTAACTCTTATACACGCGCAAACCACATCTCCACCACTCACTCTCAGACACACACCCTCACATCTCTACCACTCACTCTCACACACACACCCTCACATCTCTACCACTCACTCTCACAAACACACACCCACATCTCCACCACTCACTCTCTCACACACACACCCACATCTCCACAACTCACCCACACACACAGACCCGCAATTCTCCACCACTCACTCTCACACACATACCCTGACATCTCCAACACTCACACTCACACAAGCACCCTCACAACTGCAACACTCACTCTCACACACACACCCTCACATCTCCACCACTCACTCTCACACACACACACTCACATCTCCACCACTCACTCTCACACACACACCCTCACATTACCACCACACAATCTCACACACACCCTCACAACTCCACCAAACACTCTCACACACAGACCCTCACATCTCCACCACTCACTCTCACACACACACACTCAAATCTCCACCACTCACTATCACACACACACCCCCACATCTCCACCACTCACTCCCAATCACACACCCTCACGACTCCACCACTCACCCTCATACACACACCCTCAAATCTCCACCACTCAATGTCACACACACACCCACAACTCCACCACTCATTATCACACACTCACCCTCATATCTCCACCACTCACTCTCACACACACACAACCACAAAACTCCACCACTCACTCTCACGCACACACACTGACATCTCCACCACTCACCCTCACACACACACCCACATTCCCAAAACTCACCTTCACACACACCCCCACATCTCCACGCACTCACTCCCAATCACACACCCTCACGACTCCACCACTCATCCTTCAGACACACACCCTCAAATCCCCACCACTCAATCTCACACACACACACTCACAACTCCACCACTCATTATCACACACACACCCTCACATCTCCACCACTCACTCTCACACACACACCCTCATAACTACACCACTCACGCTCACACACACACCCTCACATCTCCACCACTCAATCTCACACACACACCCTCACATCTCCACCACTCACTCTCACACACACACCCTCACATCTCCACCACTCACGCTCACACACAAACACTAACAACTCCACCACTCAGTCTCACACACACCCTCACATCTCCACCACTCACTCTCACACACACACCCTCACATCTCCACCACACAGTCTCACACACACACCCTCACATCTCCACCACACACACACCCCCACATTTCCACCACTCACTGTCTCACACAGAAAGCCTCACATCTCCACCACTCACCCTCACACACACAACCTCAAATCTCCACCATTCACACACACACACACCCTCGCATCTCCACCACTCACTCTCTCACACATACACCCACATCTCGACCACTCACTCTCACACACACCCTCACATCTCCACCACTCACTATCACACACACACCCTCACATCTCCACCACGCACTCTCACACACACCCTCACATCTCCACGACTCACTCTCACACAAACACCCCCACATCTCTACCACTCACTCTCACACACACACCCTCACGTCTCCTCCACTCACCCTCAAACACACACCCACATTCCCAAAACTCACCCTCACAAACACACCCACATCTCCACCACTCACCCTCACAAACACACACTCACATCTCCACCACTCACGCTCACACACACCCTCACATCTCCACCTCTCACTCTCTCACACACACTCACATCTCCACCAGTCACTCTCACACACAAACCCTCACATGTCCACCAATCACTCTCTCACACACACACCCACATCTCCACCAGTCACTCTCACACACACACCCTCACATCTGCACCACTCACACAAACACACTCACATCTCAACCACTCACTCTCACACACAAACCTTCACATCTCCACCACTCACTCTCACACACACACCCTCTCATGTCCACCAATCACTCTCTCACTCACACACCCACATCTCCACCAGTCACTCTCACACACACACCCTCACATCTCCACAACTCACTCTCACACACTCACCCTCACATCTCCACCACTCACTCTCTCACACACACCCTCAAATCTGAACCACTCACTTTCACACACACACCCTCGCATCTCCATCACTCAATCTCTCACACACCCCCTAACATCTCCACCACTCACTCTCACACACACACCCTCACATCTCCACCACTCACTCTCACACACACACTCACACATTTCCACCACTCACTCTCACACACACACACTCACATCTCCACCACTCACTATCACACACACACCCTCACATCTCCACCACTCACTCTCACACACACACCCCCACATCTCCACCACTCACAATCAGACACACAACCTCACATCTCCACCTCTCACCCTCACACACACACCCTCACATCTCCACCACTCACGCTCACACACACACACACACACATCTCCACAACTCACTCTCTCACTCACACACACACATCTCCACCACTCAATCTCACACACACACTCACATCTCCACCACTCACTATCACACATACACCCTCACATGTCCACCAATCACTCTCTCACACACACACGCACATGTCCACCACTCACTCTCACACACACACCCTCACATCTCCACCACTCAATCTCACACACACACCCACATCTCCACCACTCACTCTCACACACACACTCACATCTCCACCACTCACTCTCACACACACACCCTCACATGTCCACCAATCACTCTCTCACACACACACCCACATCTCCACCACTCACTCTCACACACACACCCTCACATCTGCACCACTCACTCTCACACAAACACACTCACATCTCCACCACTCACTCTCACACACACACTCACATCTCCACCACTCACTCTCACACTCACACCCTCCCATCTCCACCACTCACTCTCTCACACACACACCCACATCTCCACCACTCACTCTCACACACACACTCACATCTCCACCACTCACCCTCACACACACACCCTCACATCTCCACCACTCACTCACACACACACACAAACACTCACATCTCCAACACTCACTCTCACACACACACTCACATCTCCACCACTCACTCTCACACTCACACCCTCCCATCTCCACCACACACTCTCTCACACACACACCCACATCTCCACCACTCACTCTCACACACACACTCACATCTCCACCACTCACCCTCACACACACACCCTCACATCTCCACCACTCACTCTCACACACACACAAACACTCACATCTCCAACACTCACTCTCACACACACAACCCCACAATTCCACCACTCACTCTCACACACACACCCTCACAGCTCCACCACTCACCCTCACACACACACAACCAATCCCAAAACTCACCCTCACAAACACACCCACATCTCCACCACTCACCCTCACACACACACCCTCACATCTCCACCACTCACGCTCACACACACACACACAGATCTCCACCACTCACCCTCACACACACCATCACATCTCCACCACTCACCCTCACACACACAACCTCAAATCTCCACCACTCACTCACACACACACAACCTCACATCCCCACCTTTCACTCTCGCACACGTACACCCACATCTCCACCACTCACTATCACACACACACCCTCACATCACCACCACGCACTCTCACACACACACCCCCACAATTCCACCACTCACTCTCTCACACACACCCTCACATCTCCACCACTCACCCTCACACACACACAACCAATCCCAAAACTGACCCTCACAAACACACCCACATCTCCACCACTCACCCTCACACACACACCCTCACATCTCCACCACTCACGCTCACACACACACACACAGATCTCCACCACTCACTCTCACACACACCATCACATTTCCACCACTCACTCTCTCACACACAAACCCTCACATCTCCACCACTCACTCGCATACACACCCTCACATCTCCACGACTCACTCTCACACAATCACTACCACATCTCCACCACTCACTCTCACACACACACTCACATCTCCACCACTCATTCTCACACACACACCCCCACATCTCCACCACTCACAATCAGACACACAACCTCACATCTCCACCTCTCACCCTCACACACACACCCTCACATCTCCACCACTCACGCTCACACACACACACACACACATCTCCACAACTCACTCTCTCACTCACACACACACATCTCCACCACTCACTCTCACACACACACTCACATCTCCACCACTAACTATCACTCATACACCCTCACATGTCCACCAATCACTCTCTCACACACACACGCACATGTCCACCACTCACTCTCACACACACACCCTCACATCTCCACCACTCAATCTCACACACACTCCCACATCTCCACCACTCACTCTCACACACACACTCACATCTCCACCACTCACTCTCACACACACACCCTCACATGTCCACCAATCACTCTCTCACACACACACCCACATCTCCACCACTCACTCTCACACACACACCCTCACATCTGCACTACTCACTCTCACACAAACACACTCACATCTCCACCACTCACTCTCACACACACACCTCACATCTCCACCACTCACTCTCTCACACACACCCTCAAATCTGAACCACTCACTTTCACACACACACCCTCGCATCTCCATCACTCAATCTCTCACACACCCCCTAACATCTCCACCACTCACTCTCACACACACACCCTCACATCTACACCACTCACTCTCACACACACACTCACACATCTCCACCACTCACTCTCACACACACACACTCACATCTCCACCACTCACTATCACACATACACCCTCACATGTCCACCAATCACTCTCTCACACACACACGCACATGTCCACCACTCACTCTCACACACACACCCTCACATCTCCACCACTCAATCTCACACACACACCCACATCTCCACCACTCACTCTCACACACACACTCACATCTCCACCACTCACTCTCACACACGCACCCTCACATGTCCACCAATCACTCTCTCACACACACACCCACATCTCCACCACTCACTCTCACACACACACCCTCACATCTGCACCACTCACTCTCACACAAACACACTCACATCTCCACCACTCACTCTCACACACACACTCACATCTCCACCACTCACTCTCACACTCACACCCTCCCATCTCCACCACTCACTCTCTCACACACACACCCACATCTCCACCACTCACTCTCACACACACACTCACATCTCCACCACTCACCCTCACACACACACCCTCACATCTCCACCACTCACTCACACACACACACAAACACTCACATCTCCAACACTCACTCTCACACACACACTCACATCTCCACCACTCACTCTCACACTCACACCCTCCCATCTCCACCACTCACTCTCTCACACACACACCCACATCTCCACCACTCACTCTCACACACACACTCACATCTCCACCACTCACCCTCACACACACACCCTCACATCTCCACCACTCACTCTCACACACACACAAACACTCACATCTCCAACACTCACTCTCACACACACAACCCCACAATTCCACCACTCACTCTCACACACACACCCTCACAGCTCCACCACTCACCCTCACACACACACAACCAATCCCAAAACTCACCCTCACAAACACACCCACATCTCCACCACTCACCCTCACACACACACCCTCACATCTCCACCACTCACGCTCACACACACACACACAGATCTCCACCACTCACCCTCACACACACCATCACATCTCCACCACTCACCCTCACACACACAACCTCAAATCTCCACCACTCACTCACACACACACAACCTCACATCCCCACCTTTCACTCTCGCACACGTACACCCACATCTCCACCACTCACTATCACACACACACCCTCACATCACCACCACGCACTCTCACACACACACCCCCACAATTCCACCACTCACTCTCTCACACACACCCTCACATCTCCACCACTCACCCTCACACACACACAACCAATCCCACTCACGCTCACACACACACACACAGATCTCCACCACTCACTCTCACACACACCATCACATTTCCACCACTCACTCTCTCACACACAAACCCTCACATCTCCACCACTCACTCGCATACACACCCTCACATCTCCACGACTCACTCTCACACAATCACTACCACATCTCCACCACTCACTCTCACACACACACTAACATCTCCACCACTCATTCTCACACACACACCCTCTCATGTCCACCAATCACTCTCTCACACACACACCCACATCTCCACCACTCACTTTCAAACACACCCTCACATTTCCACCAGTCACTCTCACACACACACCCACATCTCCAACACTCACTCTCACACACACACTCACATCTCCACCACTCACTCTCACACTCACACCCTTCCATCTCCACCACTCACTCTCTCACACACACACCCACATCTCCACCACTCACTCTCACACACACACACTCACATCTCCACCACTCACCCTCACACACACACCCTCACATCTCCACCACTCACTTTCACACACACACACACACTCACATCTCCACCACGCACTCTCACACACACACCCCACAATTCCACCACTCACTCTCACACACACACGCTCACCTCTCCACCACTCACCCTCACACACACAACCAATCAAAAAACTCACCCTCACAAACACACCCACATCTCCACCACTCACCCTCACACACACACCCTCACATCTCCACCACTCACGCTCACACACACACACACACAGATCTCCACCACTCACTCTCAAACACACCCTCACATCTCCACCACTCACTATCACACACACACCCTCACATCTCCAGCACGCACTCTCACACACACACCCCCACAATTCCACCACTCACTCTCAAACACACACCCTCACATCACCACCACTCAGCCTCACACACACGCAACCAATCCCAAAACTCACCCTCACAAACACACCCACATCTCCACCACTCACCCTCACACACACACCCTCACATCTCCACCACTCACGCTCACACACACACACCCTCACATCTCCACCACTCACTCTCTCACACACACACACACCCACATCTCCACCACTCACCCTCACACACACACCCTCACATCTCCACCACTCACGCTCACACACACACACAGATCTCCACCACTCACTCTCACACACACCATCACATTTCCACCACTCACTCTCTTACACACACACCTTCACATCTTCACCACTCACTCTCACAAACACACCCTCACATCACCACCACGCACTCTCACACACACCCTCACATCTCCACGACTCACTCTCACACAAACACCCCCACATCTCTACCACTCACTCTCACACACACACCCTCACGTCTCCTCCACTCACCCTCAAACACACACCCACATTCCCAAAACTCACCCTCACAAACACACCCACATCTCCACCACTCACCCTCACAAACACACACTCACACCTCCACCACTCACGCTCACACACACCCTCACATCTCCACCACTCACTCTCTCACACACACTCACATCTCCACCAGTCACTCTCACACACACACCCTCACATGTCCACCAATCACTCTCTCACACACACACCCACATCTCCACCACTCACTCTCACACACACACCCTCACATCTGCACCACTCACAAAAACACACTCACATCTCAACCACTCACTCTCACACACAAACCTTCACATCTCCACCACTCACTCTCACACACACACCCTCTCATGTCCACCAATCACTCTCTCACTCACACACCCACATCTCCACCAGTCACTCTCACACACACACCCTCACATCTGCACCACTCACTCTCACACAAACACACTCACATCTCCTCCAAACTCTCTCACACACACCCTCACATCTCCACAACTCACTCTCACACACTCACCCTCACATCTCCACCACTCGCAATCACACACACACCTCACATCTCCACCACTCACTCTCTCACACACACCCTCAAATCTGAACCACTCACTTTCACACACACACCCTCGCATCTCCATCACTCAATCTCTCACACACCCCCTAACATCTCCACCACTCACTCTCACACACACACCCTCACATCTACACCACTCACTCTCACACACACACTCACACATCTCCACCACTCACTCTCACACACACACACTCACATCTCCACCACTCACTATCACACACACACCCTCAAATCTCCACCACTCACTCTCACACACACACCCCCACATCTCCACCACTCACAATCAGACACACAACCTCACATCTCCACCTCTCACCCTCACACACACACCCTCACATCTCCACCACTCACGCTCACACACACACACACACACATCTCCACAACTCACTCTCTCACTCACACACACACATCTCCACCACTCACTCTCACACACACACTCACATCTCCACCACTAACTATCACTCATACACCCTCACATGTCCACCAATCACTCTCTCACACACACACGCACATGTCCACCACTCACTCTCACACACACACCCTCACATCTCCACCACTCAATCTCACACACACTCCCACATCTCCACCACTCACTCTCACACACACACTCACATCTCCACCACTCACTCTCACACACACACCCTCACATGTCCACCAATCACTCTCTCACACACACACCCACATCTCCACCACTCACTCTCACAAACACACCCTCACATCTGCACTACTCACTCTCACACAAACACACTCACATCTCCACCACTCACTCTCACACACACACCTCACATCTCCACCACTCACTCTCTCACACACACCCTCAAATCTGAACCACTCACTTTCACACACACACCCTCGCATCTCCATCACTCAATCTCTCACACACCCCCTAACATCTCCACCACTCACTCTCACACACACACCCTCACATCTACACCACTCACTCTCACACACACACTCACACATCTCCACCACTCACTCTCACACACACACACTCACATCTCCACCACTCACTATCACACATACACCCTCACATGTCCACCAATCACTCTCTCACACACACACGCACATGTCCACCACTCACTCTCACACACACACCCTCACATCTCCACCACTCAATCTCACACACACACCCACATCTCCACCACTCACTCTCACACACACACTCACATCTCCACCACTCACTCTCACACACGCACCCTCACATGTCCACCAATCACTCTCTCACACACACACCCACATCTCCACCACTCACTCTCACACACACACCCTCACATCTGCACCACTCACTCTCACACAAACACACTCACATCTCCACCACTCACTCTCACACACACACTCACATCTCCACCACTCACTCTCACACTCACACCCTCCCATCTCCACCACTCACTCTCTCACACACACACCCACATCTCCACCACTCACTCTCACACACACACTCACATCTCCACCACTCACCCTCACACACACACCCTCACATCTCCACCACTCACTCACACACACACACAAACACTCACATCTCCAACACTCACTCTCACACACACACTCACATCTCCACCACTCACTCTCACACTCACACCCTCCCATCTCCACCACTCACTCTCTCACACACACACCCACATCTCCACCACTCACTCTCACACACACACTCACATCTCCACCACTCACCCTCACACACACACCCTCACATCTCCACCACTCACTCTCACACACACACAAACACTCACATCTCCAACACTCACTCTCACACACACAACCCCACAATTCCACCACTCACTCTCACACACACACCCTCACAGCTCCACCACTCACCCTCACACACACACAACCAATCCCAAAACTCACCCTCACAAACACACCCACATCTCCACCACTCACCCTCACACACACACCCTCACATCTCCACCACTCACGCTCACACACACACACACAGATCTCCACCACTCACCCTCACACACACCATCACATCTCCACCACTCACCCTCACACACACAACCTCAAATCTCCACCACTCACTCACACACACACAACCTCACATCCCCACCTTTCACTCTCGCACACGTACACCCACATCTCCACCACTCACTATCACACACACACCCTCACATCACCACCACGCACTCTCACACACACACCCCCACAATTCCACCACTCACTCTCTCACACACACCCTCACATCTCCACCACTCACCCTCACACACACACAACCAATCCCACTCACGCTCACACACACACACACAGATCTCCACCACTCACTCTCACACACACCATCACATTTCCACCACTCACTCTCTCACACACAAACCCTCACATCTCCACCACTCACTCGCATACACACCCTCACATCTCCACGACTCACTCTCACACAATCACTACCACATCTCCACCACTCACTCTCACACACACACTAACATCTCCACCACTCATTCTCACACACACACCCTCTCATGTCCACCAATCACTCTCTCACACACACACCCACATCTCCACCACTCACTTTCAAACACACCCTCACATTTCCACCAGTCACTCTCACACACACACCCACATCTCCAACACTCACTCTCACACACACACTCACATCTCCACCACTCACTCTCACACTCACACCCTTCCATCTCCACCACTCACTCTCTCACACACACACCCACATCTCCACCACTCACTCTCACACACACACACTCACATCTCCACCACTCACCCTCACACACACACCCTCACATCTCCACCACTCACTTTCACACACACACACACACTCACATCTCCACCACGCACTCTCACACACACACCCCACAATTCCACCACTCACTCTCACACACACACGCTCACCTCTCCACCACTCACCCTCACACACACAACCAATCAAAAAACTCACCCTCACAAACACACCCACATCTCCACCACTCACCCTCACACACACACCCTCACATCTCCACCACTCACGCTCACACACACACACACACAGATCTCCACCACTCACTCTCAAACACACCCTCACATCTCCACCACTCACTATCACACACACACCCTCACATCTCCAGCACGCACTCTCACACACACACCCCCACAATTCCACCACTCACTCTCAAACACACACCCTCACATCACCACCACTCAGCCTCACACACACGCAACCAATCCCAAAACTCACCCTCACAAACACACCCACATCTCCACCACTCACCCTCACACACACACCCTCACATCTCCACCACTCACGCTCACACACACACACCCTCACATCTCCACCACTCACTCTCTCACACACACACACACCCACATCTCCACCACTCACCCTCACACACACACCCTCACATCTCCACCACTCACGCTCACACACACACACAGATCTCCACCACTCACTCTCACACACACCATCACATTTCCACCACTCACTCTCTTACACACACACCTTCACATCTTCACCACTCACTCTCACAAACACACCCTCACATCACCACCACGCACTCTCACACACACCCTCACATCTCCACGACTCACTCTCACACAAACACCCCCACATCTCTACCACTCACTCTCACACACACACCCTCACGTCTCCTCCACTCACCCTCAAACACACACCCACATTCCCAAAACTCACCCTCACAAACACACCCACATCTCCACCACTCACCCTCACAAACACACACTCACACCTCCACCACTCACGCTCACACACACCCTCACATCTCCACCACTCACTCTCTCACACACACTCACATCTCCACCAGTCACTCTCACACACACACCCTCACATGTCCACCAATCACTCTCTCACACACACACCCACATCTCCACCACTCACTCTCACACACACACCCTCACATCTGCACCACTCACAAAAACACACTCACATCTCAACCACTCACTCTCACACACAAACCTTCACATCTCCACCACTCACTCTCACACACACACCCTCTCATGTCCACCAATCACTCTCTCACTCACACACCCACATCTCCACCAGTCACTCTCACACACACACCCTCACATCTGCACCACTCACTCTCACACAAACACACTCACATCTCCTCCAAACTCTCTCACACACACCCTCACATCTCCACAACTCACTCTCACACACTCACCCTCACATCTCCACCACTCGCAATCACACACACACCTCACATCTCCACCACTCACTCTCTCACACACACCCTCAAATCTGAACCACTCACTTTCACACACACACCCTCGCATCTCCATCACTCAATCTCTCACACACCCCCTAACATCTCCACCACTCACTCTCACACACACACCCTCACATCTACACCACTCACTCTCACACACACACTCACACATCTCCACCACTCACTCTCACACACACACACTCACATCTCCACCACTCACTATCACACACACACCCTCAAATCTCCACCACTCACTCTCACACACACACCCCCACATCTCCACCACTCACAATCAGACACACAACCTCACATCTCCACCTCTCACCCTCACACACACACCCTCACATCTCCACCACTCACGCTCACACACACACACACACACATCTCCACAACTCACTCTCTCACTCACACACACACATCTCCACCACTCACTCTCACACACACACTCACATCTCCACCACTAACTATCACTCATACACCCTCACATGTCCACCAATCACTCTCTCACACACACACGCACATGTCCACCACTCACTCTCACACACACACCCTCACATCTCCACCACTCAATCTCACACACACTCCCACATCTCCACCACTCACTCTCACACACACACTCACATCTCCACCACTCACTCTCACACACACACCCTCACATGTCCACCAATCACTCTCTCACACACACACCCACATCTCCACCACTCACTCTCACACACACACCCTCACATCTGCACTACTCACTCTCACACAAACACACTCACATCTCCACCACTCACTCTCACACACACACCTCACATCTCCACCACTCACTCTCTCACACACACCCTCAAATCTGAACCACTCACTTTCACACACACACCCTCGCATCTCCATCACTCAATCTCTCACACACCCCCTAACATCTCCACCACTCACTCTCACACACACACCCTCACATCTACACCACTCACTCTCACACACACACTCACACATCTCCACAACTCACTCTCACACACACACACTCACATCTCCACCACTCACTATCACACATACACCCTCACATGTCCACCAATCACTCTCTCACACACACACGCACATGTCCACCACTCACTCTCACACACACACCCTCACATCTCCACCACTCAATCTCACACACACACCCACATCTCCACCACTCACTCTCACACACACACTCACATCTCCACCACTCACTCTCACACACACACCCTCACATGTCCACCAATCACTCTCTCACACACACACCCACATCTCCACCACTCACTCTCACACACACACCCTCACATCTGCACCACTCACTCTCACACAAACACACTCACATCTCCACCACTCACTCTCACACACACACTCACATCTCCACCACTCACTCTCACACTCACACCCTCCCATCTCCACCACTCACTCTCTCACACACACACCCACATCTCCACCACTCACTCTCACACACACACTCACATCTCCACCACTCACCCTCACACACACACCCTCACATCTCCACCACTCACTCACACACACACACAAACACTCACATCTCCAACACTCACTCTCACACACACACTCACATCTCCACCACTCACTCTCACACTCACACCCTCCCATCTCCACCACTCACTCTCTCACACACACACCCACATCTCCACCACTCACTCTCACACACACACTCACATCTCCACCACTCACCCTCACACACACACCCTCACATCTCCACCACTCACTCTCACACACACACAAACACTCACATCTCCAACACTCACTCTCACACACACAACCCCACAATTCCACCACTCACTCTCACACACACACCCTCACAGCTCCACCACTCACCCTCACACACACACAACCAATCCCAAAACTCACCCTCACAAACACACCCACATCTCCACCACTCACCCTCACACACACACCCTCACATCTCCACCACTCACGCTCACACACACACACACAGATCTCCACCACTCACCCTCACACACACCATCACATCTCCACCACTCACCCTCACACACACAACCTCAAATCTCCACCACTCACTCACACACACACAACCTCACATCCCCACCTTTCACTCTCGCACACGTACACCCACATCTCCACCACTCACTATCACACACACACCCTCACATCACCACCACGCACTCTCACACACACACCCCCACAATTCCACCACTCACTCTCTCACACACACCCTCACATCTCCACCACTCACCCTCACACAAACACAACCAATCCCACTCACGCTCACACACACACACACAGATCTCCACCACTCACTCTCACACACACCATCACATTTCCACCACTCACTCTCTCACACACAAACCCTCACATCTCCACCACTCACTCGCATACACACCCTCACATCTCCACGACTCACTCTCACACAATCACTACCACATCTCCACCACTCACTCTCACACACACACTAACATCTCCACCACTCATTCTCACACACACACCCTCTCATGTCCACCAATCACTCTCTCACACACACACCCACATCTCCACCACTCACTTTCAAACACACCCTCACATTTCCACCAGTCACTCTCACACACACACCCACATCTCCAACACTCACTCTCACACACACACTCACATCTCCACCACTCACTCTCACACTCACACCCTTCCATCTCCACCACTCACTCTCTCACACACACACCCACATCTCCACCACTCACTCTCACACACACACACTCACATCTCCACCACTCACCCTCAAACACACACCCTCACATCTCCACCACTCACTTTCACACACACACACACACTCACATCTCCACCACGCACTCTCACACACACACCCCACAATTCCACCACTCACTCTCACACACACACGCTCACATCTCCACCACTCACCCTCACACACACAACCAATCAAAAAACTCACCCTCACAAACACACCCACATCTCCACCACTCACCCTCACACACACACCCTCACATCTCCACCACTCACGCTCACACACACACACACACAGATCTCCACCACTCACTCTCAAACACACCCTCACATCTCCACCACTCACTATCACACACACACCCTCACATCTCCAGCACGCACTCTCACACACACACCCCCACAATTCCACCACTCACTCTCAAACACACACCCTCACATCACCACCACTCAGCCTCACACACACGCAACCAATCCCAAAACTCACCCTCACAAACACACCCACATCTCCACCACTCACCCTCACACACACACCCTCACATCTCCACCACTCACGCTCACACCACACACACCCTCACATCTCCACCACTCACTCTCTCACACACACACACACCCACATTTCCACCACTCACCCTCACACACACACCCTCACATCTCCACCACTCACGCTCACACACACACACAGATCTCCACCACTCACTCTCACACACACCATCACATTTCCACCACTCACTCTCTTACACACACACCTTCACATCTTCACCACTCACTCTCACAAACACACCCTCACATCACCACCACGCACTCTCACACACACCCTCACATCTCCACGACTCACTCTCACACAAACACCCCCACATCTCTACCACTCACTCTCACACACACACCCTCACGTCTCCTCCACTCACCCTCAAACACACACCCACATTCCCAAAACTCACCCTCACAAACACACCCACATCTCCACCACTCACCCTCACAAACACACACTCACACCTCCACCACTCACGCTCACACACACCCTCACATCTCCACCACTCACTCTCTCACACACACTCACATCTCCACCAGTCACTCTCACACACACACCCTCACATGTCCACCAATCACTCTCTCACACACACACCCACATCTCCACCACTCACTCTCACACACACACCCTCACATCTGCACCACTCACAAAAACACACTCACATCTCAACCACTCACTCTCACACACAAACCTTCACATCTCCACCACTCACTCTCACACACACACCCTCTCATGTCCACCAATCACTCTCTCACTCACACACCCACATCTCCACCAGTCACTCTCACACACACACCCTCACATCTGCACCACTCACTCTCACACAAACACACTCACATCTCCTCCAAACTCTCTCACACACACCCTCACATCTCCACAACTCACTCTCACACACTCACCCTCACATCTCCACCACTCGCAATCACACACACACCTCACATCTCCACCACTCA
>JANJGN010005271.1:0-24654 GCA_026770705.1 Isurus oxyrinchus
TCTCTCTCTCTCGCTGTCCCTCTCTCTCTCTCTCTCGCTGTCCGTCTCTCTCTCTCTCTCTCTCTCTCTCGCTGTCCCTCTCTCACTCTCTCTCTCTCTCGCTGTCCCTCTCTCTCTCTCTCGCTGTCCTGCTCTCTCTCGAAGTCCCTCTCTCTCGCTGTCCCTTTCTCTCTCGGTCTCTCTCTCGCTGTCCCTCTGTCTCTCTACCGCTGTCCCTCTCTCTCTCTCTCTCGCTTTCCCTCACTCTCTCTCTCTTGCTGTACCTCTCTCTCCCTCTCTTGCTGTCCATCTCTCTCTCTCTCGCTGACCTTCTCTCTCTCTCTCTCTCTTGCTGACCCTCTCTCTCCCTCTCTCTCTCACTGTCCCTCTTTCTCTCTCTCTCTCTCGCTGTCCTTCTCTCTCTCTCTCGCTGTCCCTCTTTCTTTCTCTCTCTCGCTGTCCCTCTCTCACTCTCTCTCGCTGTCCCGCTCTCTCTCTCGCTGTCCCTCTCTCTCGCTCTCTCTTTCTCACTGTCCCTCTCTCTCTCTCTCTCGCTGTCCCTCTCTCTCTCTCTCTCTCGCTATCCCTCTGTCTCTCTCTCGCTTTCCCTCTCTCTCTCTCTCTTGCTGTCCCTCTCTCTCTCACTGTCCCTCTCTCTCACTGTCGCTCTCTCTCTCTCTCTCGCTGTCCCTCTCTCTCTCTCGCTGTCCCTCTCTCTCTCTCTCTCTCTCTCCTCGCGTTGTCCCTCTCTCTATCTCTCGCTGTCCCTCTGTCTCTCTCTCGCTTTCCCTCTCTCTCTCTCTCTTGCTGTTCCTCTCTCTCTCGCTGTCCCTCTCTCTCTCTTTCTCACTTTCCCTCTCTCTCTCACTCTTGCTGACCCTCTCTCTCACTGTCCCTCTCTCTCTCTCTCTGGCTGTCCCTCTCTCTATCTCTCTCTTGCTGACCCTCTCTCTCCCTCTCTCTCTCACTGTCCCTCTTTCTCTCTCTCTCTCTCGCTGTCCTTCTCTCTCTCTCTCGCTGTCCCTCTCTCACTCTCTCTCGCTGTCCCGCTCTCTCTCTCACTGTCCCTCTCTCTCGCTCTCTCTTTCTCACTGTCCCTCTCTCTCTCTCTCTCGCTGTCCCTCTCTCTCTCTCTCTCGCTATCCCTCTGTCTCTCTCTCGCTTTCCCCTCTCTCTCTCTCTCTCGCTGTCCCTCTCTCTCTCACTGTCCCTCTCTCTCTCACTGTCGCTCTCTCTCTCTCTCTCGCTGTCCCTCTCTCTCTCTTGCTGTCCCTCTCTCTCTCTCTCTCTCTCTCGCGTTGTCCCTCTCTCTATCTCTCGCTGTCCCTCTGTCTCTCTCTCGCTTTCCCTCTCTCTCTCTCTCTCGCTGTTCCTCTCTCTCTCGCTGTCCCTCTCTCTCTCTTTCTCACTTTCCCTCTCTCTCTCACTCTTGCTGACCCTCTCTCTCACTGTCCCTCTCTCTCTCTCTCTCTCTCGCTGTCCCTCTCTCACTCTCTCTCTGGCTGTCCCTCTCTCTATCTCTCTCTTGCTGTCCTTCTCTATCTCTCTCTCGCTCTCCCCTACTTCTCTCTCGTGTTGTCCCTCACTCTCTCTCTCTCTCTCTCTCTCTCACTGTCCCTCTCTCTCTCTCTCTCTCTTGCTGTCCCTCTCTCACTCTCTATCTCACTGTCCCTCTCTCTCTCTCTCTCTCGCTGACCCCTCTCTCTCTCTCTCTCGCTGACCCTCTCTCTTTCTCTCTCTCCTCGCTGTCCCTCTCTCCCTCTCTCTCACTGTCCCTCTCTCCCTCTCTCTCACTGTCCCTCTCTCTCTCTCTCTCTTGCTGTCCCTTTCTCTCTCTCTCTCTCTCGCTGTCTCTCCCTAACTCTCTCTCTCGCTGTCCCTCTCTCTATCGCTCTCCCTACTTCTCTCTCGTGTTGTCCCTCTCTCTCTCTCTCTCTCTCTCACTGTCCCTCTCTCTCTCTCTCTCTCTTGCTGTCCCTCTCTCACTCTCTCTCTCGCTGTCCCTCTCTCTCTCTCTCTCGCTGACCCTCTCTCTCACTCTCTCTCTCTCGCTGTCCCTGTCTCTCTCTCTCTCTCGCTGTCCCACTCTCTCTCTCGCTGACCTCCTCTCTCTTACACTGTCTCTCTCTCTCTCTCTCTCGCTGTCCCTCTCGCTCTCTTGCTGTCCCTCTCTCTCGCTGTCCCTCTCTCTCGCTGTCCCTCTCTCTCACTGTCCCTCTCTCTCGCTCTCTCGCTTTCCCTCTCTCTCTCTCTCAATCTCCCTCTCTCTCTCTCTCTTGCTGTCCCTCTCTCTCTCTCTCGCTGTCCCTCTCTCTCTCGCTGTCCGTCTCTCTCTCTCTCGCTGTCCCTCTCTCACTCTCTCTCGCTGTCCCTCTAGCTCTCTCGCTATCCCTCTCTGTCTCTCGCTGTCTCTCTCTCTGACTCCCGCTGTCCCTCTCTCACTCTCTCTCACACTGTCCCTCTCTCTTTCTCTCTCTTGCTGTCCTTCTCTATCTCTCTCTCGCTCTCCCTCTTTCTCTCTCGTGTTGTCTCTCTCTCTCTCTCTCTCGCTGTCCCTCTCTCTCACTGTCCCTTTCTCTCTCGCTCTCTCACTGTTCCTCTCTCTCTCTCTCCTCGCTCTCCCCTCTCTCTCTCACTGTTCCTCTCTCTCTCTCTCTCGATGTCTTTCTCTCTCTCCCGCTGTCCTTATCACTCTCTCGCTGTCCCTCTCTCTCTCTCTCGCTGTCCTGCTCTCTCTCGCTGTCCCTCTCTCTCGCTGTCCCTTTCTCTCTCGGTCTCTCTCTCGCTGTCCCTCTGTCTCTCTACTGCTGTCCCTCTCTCTCTCTCTCTTGCTGTACCTCTCTCTCCCTCTCTTGCTGTCCATCTCTCTCTCTCGCTGACCTTCTCTCTCTCTCTCTCTCTTGCTGACCCTCTCTCTCCCTCTCTCTCTCACTGTCCCTCTTTCTCTCTCGCTGTCCTTCTCTCTCTCTCTCGCTGTCCCTCTTTCTTTCTCTCTCTCGCTGTCCCTCTCTCACTCTCTCTCGCTGTCCGGCTCTCTCTCTCGCTGTCCCTCTCTCTCGCTCTTTCTTTCTCACTGTCCCTCTCTCTCTCTCTCTCTCGCTGTCCCTCTCTCTCTCTCTCTCTCTCTCGCTATCCCTCTGTCTCTCTCTCGCTTTCCCTCTCTCTCTCTCTCTTGCTGTCCCTCTCTCTCTCGCTGTCCCTCTCTCTCTCACTGTCGCTCTCTCTCTGTCTCTCGCTGTCCCTCTCTCTCGCTGTCCCTCTCTCTCTCTCTCTCGCGTTGTCCGTCTCTCTCTCTCTCGCTGTCCCTCTGTCTCTCTCTCGCTTTCCCTTTCTCTCTCTCTCACTCTTGCTGTTCCTCTCTCTCTCGCTGTCCCTCTCTCTCTCTTTCTCACTTTCCCTCTCTCTCTCTCTCTTGCTGTCCCTCTCTCTCTCTCTCTCGCTGTTCCTCTCTCTCTCTCTCGCTCTCCCTCTCTCACACACTCTCTCGCTGTCCCTCCATCTCTCGCTGTCCCTCTCTCTCTCTCTCTCTCTCTCGCTGTCCCTCTCTCTCTCTCTCTCTCCTCGCTGTCCGTCTCTCACTCTCTCTCACTCTCCCTCATGTTGTCTCTCCCTCTCTCTCTCGGTCTCCATCTCTCCCTCTCTCGCTGTCCCTGTCTGTCTCTCTCTCGCGCTGTCCCTCTCTCTCCTCTCTCGCTGTCCCTCTGTCTCTCTCTCGCTTTCCCTCTCTCTCTCTCTCTCTCTTGCTGTCCCACTCTCTCTCTCGCTGTCCCTCTCTCTCTCGCTGTCGCTCTCTCTCTCTTCCTCACTTTCCCTCTCTCTCTCTCTTGCTGTCCCGCTCTCTCTCTCGCTGTCCCTCTCTCTCGCTCTCTCTTTCTCAGTGTCCCTCTCTCTCTCTCTCTCGCTGTCCCGCTCTCTCTCTTGCTCTCCCTCTCTCTCGCTCTCTCTCTCTCACTGTCCCTCTCTCTCTCTCTCTCTCGCTGTCCCTCTCTCTCTCGCTATCCTCCTCTCTCTTACACTGTCTCTCTCTCTCTCTCTTGCTGTCCCTCTCTCGCTCTCTCTCGATGTCCCTCTCTCTCTCTCATGCTCTCCCACTCTCTCTCTCGCTGTCCCTCTCTCTCTCTCTCGCTGTCATGCTCTCTCTCGCTGTCCCTCTCTCTCTCTCTCGCTGTTCCCTCTCTCACTCTCTCTCGCTGTCTCGCTCTCTCTCTCGCTGTCCCTCTCTCTCGCTCTCTCTTTCTCACTGTCCCTCTCTCTCTCTCTCTCGCTGTCCCTCTCTCTCTCTCGCTATCCCTCTGTCTCTCTCTCGCTTTCCCTCTCTCTCTCTCTCTTGCTGTCCCTCTCTCTCTCACTGTCCCTCTCTCTCACTGTCGCTCTCTCTCTCTCTCTCGCTGTCCCCTCTCTCTCTCTCGCTGTCCCTCTCTCTCTCTCTCTCTCTCTCTCGCGTTGTCCCTCTCTCTATCTCTCGCTGTCCCTCTGTCTCTCTCTCGCTTTCCCTCTCTCTCTCTCTCTCTTGCTGTTCCTCTCTCTCTCGCTGTCCCTCTCTCTCTCTTTCTCACTTTCCCTCTCTCTCTCACTCTTGCTGACCCTCTCTCTCACTGTCCCTCTCTCTCTCTCTCTGGCTGTCCCTCTCTCTATCTCTCTCTTGCTGACCCTCTCTCTCCCTCTCTCTCTCACTGTCCCTCTTTCTCTCTCTCTCTCTCGCTGTCCTTCTCTCTCTCTCTCGCTGTCCCTCTCTCACTCTCTCTCGCTGTCCCGCTCTCTCTCTCACTGTCCCTCTCTCTCGCTCTCTCTTTCTCACTGTCCCTCTCTCTCTCTCTCTCGCTGTCCCTCTCTCTCTCTCTCTCGCTATCCCCTCTGTCTCTCTCTCGCTTTCCCTCTCTCTCTCTCTCTCGCTGTCCCTCTCTCTCTCACTGTCCCTCTCTCTCTCACTGTCGCTCTCTCTCTCTCTCTCGCTGTCCCTCTCTCTCTCTTGCTGTCCCTCTCTCTCTCTCTCTCTCTCTCGCGTTGTCCCTCTCTCTATCTCTCGCTGTCCCTCTGTCTCTCTCTCGCTTTCCCTCTCTCTCTCTCTCTCGCTGTTCCTCTCTCTCTCGCTGTCCCTCTCTCTCTCTTTCTCACTTTCCCTCTCTCTCTCACTCTTGCTGACCCTCTCTCTCACTGTCCCTCTCTCTCTCTCTCTCTCGCTGTCCCTCTCTCACTCTCTCTCTGGCTGTCCCTCTCTCTATCTCTCTCTTGCTGTCCTTCTCTATCTCTCTCTCGCTCTCCCTACTTCTCTCTCGTGTTGTCCCTCACTCTCTCTCTCTCTCTCTCTCTCTCACTGTCCCTCTCTCTCTCTCTCTCTCTTGCTGTCCCTCTCTCACTCTCTATCTCACTGTCCCTCTCTCTCTCTCTCTCTCGCTGACCCTCTCTCTCTCTCTCGCTGACCCTCTCTCTTTCTCTCTCTCTCGCTGTCCCTCTCTCCCTCTCTCTCACTGTCCCTCTCTCCCTCTCTCTCACTGTCCCTCTCTCTCTCTCTCTCTTGCTGTCCCTTTCTCTCTCTCTCTCTCTCGCTGTCTCTCCCTAACTCTCTCTCTCGCTGTCCCTCTCTCTATCGCTCTCCCTACTTCTCTCTCGTGTTGTCCCTCTCTCTCTCTCTCTCTCTCTCACTGTCCCTCTCTCTCTCTCTCTCTCTTGCTGTCCCTCTCTCACTCTCTCTCTCGCTGTCCCTCTCTCTCTCTCTCTCGCTGACCCTCTCTCTCACTCTCTCTCTCTCGCTGTCCCTGTCTCTCTCTCTCTCTCGCTGTCCCACTCTCTCTCTCGCTGACCTCCTCTCTCTTACACTGTCTCTCTCTCTCTCTCTCTCGCTGTCCCTCTCGCTCTCTTGCTGTCCCTCTCTCTCGCTGTCCCCTCTCTCTCGCTGTCCCTCTCTCTCACTGTCCCTCTCTCTCGCTCTCTCGCTTTCCCCTCTCTCTCTCTCTCAATCTCCCTCTCTCTCTCTCTCTTGCTGTCCCTCTCTCTCTCTCTCGCTGTCCCTCTCTCTCTCGCTGTCCGTCTCTCTCTCTCTCGCTGTCCCTCTCTCACTCTCTCTCGCTGTCCCTCTAGCTCTCTCGCTATCCCTCTCTGTCTCTCGCTGTCTCTCTCTCTGACTCCCGCTGTCCCTCTCTCACTCTCTCTCACACTGTCCCTCTCTCTATCTCTCTCTTGCTGTCCTTCTCTATCTCTCTCTCGCTCTCCCTCTTTCTCTCTCGTGTTGTCTCTCTCTCTCTCTCTCTCGCTGTCCCTCTCTCTCACTGTCCCTTTCTCTCTCGCTCTCTCACTGTTCCTCTCTCTCTCTCTCTCGCTCTCCCTCTCTCTCTCACTGTTCCTCTCTCTCTCTCTCTCGATGTCTTTCTCTCTCTCCCGCTGTCCTTATCACTCTCTCGCTGTCCCTCTCTCTCTCTCTCGCTGTCCTGCTCTCTCTCGCTGTCCCTCTCTCTCGCTGTCCCTTTCTCTCTCGGTCTCTCTCTCGCTGTCCCTCTGTCTCTCTACTGCTGTCCCTCTCTCTCTCTCTCTTGCTGTACCTCTCTCTCCCTCTCTTGCTGTCCATCTCTCTCTCTCGCTGACCTTCTCTCTCTCTCTCTCTCTTGCTGACCCTCTCTCTCCCTCTCTCTCTCACTGTCCCTCTTTCTCTCTCGCTGTCCTTCTCTCTCTCTCTCGCTGTCCCTCTTTCTTTCTCTCTCTCGCTGTCCCTCTCTCACTCTCTCTCGCTGTCCGGCTCTCTCTCTCGCTGTCCCTCTCTCTCGCTCTTTCTTTCTCACTGTCCCTCTCTCTCTCTCTCTCTCTCGCTGTCCCTCTCTCTCTCTCTCTCTCTCTCTCGCTATCCCTCTGTCTCTCTCTCGCTTTCCCTCTCTCTCTCTCTCTTGCTGTCCCTCTCTCTCTCGCTGTCCCTCTCTCTCTCACTGTCGCTCTCTCTCTGTCTCTCGCTGTCCCTCTCTCTCGCTGTCCCTCTCTCTCTCTCTCTCGCGTTGTCCGTCTCTCTCTCTCTCGCTGTCCCTCTGTCTCTCTCTCGCTTTCCCTCTCTCTCTCTCTCACTCTTGCTGTTCCTCTCTCTCTCGCTGTCCCTCTCTCTCTCTTTCTCACTTTCCCTCTCTCTCTCTCTCTTGCTGTCCCTCTCTCTCTCTCTCTCGCTGTTCCTCTCTCTCTCTCTCGCTCTCCCTCTCTCACACACTCTCTCGCTGTCCCTCCATCTCTCGCTGTCCCTCTCTCTCTCTCTCTCTCTCTCGCTGTCCCTCTCTCTCTCTCTCTCTCTCTCGCTGTCCGTCTCTCACTCTCTCTCACTCTCCCTCATGTTGTCTCTCCCTCTCTCTCTCGGTCTCCATCTCTCCCTCTCTCGCTGTCCCTGTCTGTCTCTCTCTCGCGCTGTCCCTCTCTCTCTCTCTCGCTGTCCCTCTGTCTCTCTCTCGCTTTCCCTCTCTCTCTCTCTCTCTCTTGCTGTCCCACTCTCTCTCTCGCTGTCCCTCTCTCTCTCGCTGTCGCTCTCTCTCTCTTTCTCACTTTCCCTCTCTCTCTCTCTTGCTGTCCCGCTCTCTCTCTCGCTGTCCCTCTCTCTCGCTCTCTCTTTCTCAGTGTCCCTCTCTCTCTCTCTCTCGCTGTCCCGCTCTCTCTCTTGCTCTCCCTCTCTCTCGCTCTCTCTCTCTCACTGTCCCTCTCTCTCTCTCTCTCTCGCTGTCCCTCTCTCTCTCGCTATCCTCCTCTCTCTTACACTGTCTCTCTCTCTCTCTCTTGCTGTCCCTCTCTCGCTCTCTCTCGATGTCCCTCTCTCTCTCTCATGCTCTCCCACTCTCTCTCTCGCTGTCCCACTCTCTCTCTCTCGCTGTCATGCTCTCTCTCGCTGTCCCTCACTCTCACTGTCCCCTTTCACTCTCTCTCTCTCGCTCTCTCGCTGTCCCTCTGTCTCTCTATCGCTGTCCCTCTGTCTCTCTCTCGCTTTCCCTCTCTCTCTCTCTCTTGCTGTCCCTCTCTCTCCCTCTCTTGCTGTCCATCTCTCTCTCTCTCGCTGACCTCTCTCTCTCTCTCTCTCGCTGACCCTCTCTCTCTCTCTCACTGACGCTATCGCTCTCTGGTTGACTCTATCTCTCCCTCTCGCTGACCTTTCTCTCTCTCTTGCTGACCCTCTCTTTCTCTGTCTCTCGCTGACCCTCTCTCTTGCTGACCCTCTCCCTGGCTGTCCCTCTCTCTCTCTTGATGACCCACTCTCTCTCTCAATGTCCCTCTCTGGCTCTCGTTGTCCCTTTCTCTCTCTCGGTCTCTCGCTGGCCCTCTCTCTCTCTCTCTCTCGCTGGCCCGCTCTCTCTCTCTCTCGCTGTCCCTCTCTCTCCCTCTCTCGCTGACCCTCTCTCTCTCTCTCGCTGACCCTCTCTCTCTCTCTCTCTCGCTGTCCCTCCCTCTCACTCTCGCTATCCCTCTCTCTTGCTGTCCCTCTCTCTATCTCTTTCTCGCTGTCCCTCTCGCTGTCTCTCTCTCTGTCTCTCGCTGTCCCTCCAACTCTCTCTCACTCTACTGCTCTCTCCCTCTCTCTCTCTCGCTGTACCTCTCTCACTCTCTCTCTCACTGTCCTTGTCTCTCTCTCTCTCTCACTGTCCCTCTCTCTCTCTCTCTCTTGCTGTTCCTCTCTCTCTCTCTCTCTCGCTGTCCCTCTCTCACTCTCTCTCTCGCTGTCCCTCTCTCTATCTCTCTCTTGCTGTCCTTCTCTATCTCTCTCTCGCTCTCCCTACTTCTCTCTCGTGTTGTCCCTCTCTCTCTCTCTCTCTCTCACTGTCCCTCTCTCTCTCTCTCTCTCTTGCTGTCCCTCTCTCACTCTCTCTCTCGCTGTCCCTCTCTCTCTCTCTCTCGATGACCCTCTCTCTCTCTCTCGCTGACCCTCTCTCTCTCTCTCTCTCTCGCTGTCCCTCTCTCTCTCTCTCTCGCTGTCCGTCTCTCTCTCTCTCTCTCTCTCTCTCGCTGTCCCTCTCTCACTCTCTCTCTCTCTCGCTGTCCCTCTCTCTCTCTCGCTGTCCTCCTCTCTCTTACACTGTCTGTCTCTCTCTGTCTCGCTGTCCCCTCTCTCGCTCTCTCGCTGTCCCTCTCTCTGGCTGTCCCTCTCTCTCACTGTCCCTCTCTCTCTCTCTCTCGCTTTCCCTCTCTCTCTCTCTCTTGCTGTCCCTCTCTCTCACTGTCCCTCTCTCTCTCTCTCTCGCTTTCCCTCTCTCTCTCTCTCTTGCTGTCCCTCTCTCTCTCTCTCGCTGTCCCACTCTCTCTCGCTGTCCGTCTCTCTCTCTCTCGCTGTCCATCTCTCACTCTCTCTTGCTGTCCCTCTCGCTCTCTCGCTATCCCTCTCTGTCTCTCGCTGTCTCTCTCTCTCTCGCTGTCCCATCTCTCTCTCTCCCGCTGTCCCTCTCTCACTCTCTCTCTCGCTGTCCCTCTCTCTATCTCTCTCTTGATCTGCTTCTCTATCTCTCTCTCGCTCTCCCTCTTTCTCTCTCGTGTTGTCTCTCTCATTCTCTCTCTCGGTCATCCTCTCACGCTCTCTCGCTGTCCCTCTCTCTCACTGTCCCTTTCTCTCTCGCTCTCTCACTGTTCCTCTCTCTCGCTCTCCCTCTCTCTCTCTCTCACTGTTCCTCTCTCTCTCTCTCTTGATGTCTTTCTCTCTCTCTCGCTGTCCGTATCTCTCTCTCGCTGTCCCTCTTTCTCTCTCGCTGTCCTGCTCTCTCTCGCTGTCCCTCTCTCTCGCTGTCCCTTTCTCTCTCGGTCTCTCTCTCGCTGTCCCTCTGTCTCTCTACCGCTGTCCCTCTCTCTCTCTCTCGCTTTCCCTCTCTCTCTCTCTCTTGCCGTACCTCTCTCTCCCTCTCTTGCTGTCCATCTCTCTCTCTCTCACTGACCTTCTCTCTCTCTCTCTCTCTTGCTGACCCTCTCTCTCCCTCTCTCTCACTGTCCCTCTTTCTCTCTCTCTCTCTCGCTGTCCTTCTCTCTCTCTCTCGCTGTCCCTCTTTCTTTCTCTCTCTCGCTGTCCCTCTCTCACTCTCTCTCGCTGTCCCGCTCTCTCTCGCTGTCCCTCTCTCTCGCTCTCTCTTTCTCACTGTCCCTCTCTCACTCTCTCTCGCGGTCCCTCTCTCTCTCGCTCTCTCGCTATCCCGCTGTCTCTCTCTCGCTTTCCCTCTCTCTCTCTCTCTTGCTGTCCCTCTCTTTCTCGCTGTCCCTCTCTCTCTCACTGTCGCTCTCTCTCGCTCTCTCGCTGTCCCTCTCTCTCTCTCGCTGTCCCTCTCTCTCTCACTGTCGCTCTCTCTCTCTCTCTCGCTTTGTCCCTCTCTCTCTCTCTCGCTGTCCCTCTGTCTCTCTCTCGCTTTCCCTCTCTCTCTCTCTCTCTCTTGCTGTCCCACTCTCTCTCTCGCTGTCCCTCTCTCTCTCGCTGTCGCTCTCTCTCTCTTTCTCACTTTCCCTCTCTCTCTCTCTTGCTGTCCCGCTCTCTCTCTCGCTGTCCCTCTCTCTCGCTCTCTCTTTCTCAGTGTCCCTCTCTCTCTCTCTCTCGCTGTCCCGCTCTCTCTCTTGCTCTCCCTCTCTCTCGCTCTCTCTCTCTCACTGTCCCTCTCTCTCTCTCTCTCTCGCTGTCCCTCTCTCTCTCGCTATCCTCCTCTCTCTTACACTGTCTCTCTCTCTCTCTCTTGCTGTCCCTCTCTCGCTCTCTCTCGATGTCCCTCTCTCTCTCTCATGCTCTCCCACTCTCTCTCTCGCTGTCCCTCTCTCTCTCTCTCGCTGTCATGCTCTCTCTCGCTGTCCCTCACTCTCACTGTCCCTTTCACTCTCTCTCTCTCGCTCTCTCGCTGTCCCTCTGTCTCTCTATCGCTGTCCCTCTGTCTCTCTCTCGCTTTCCCTCTCTCTCTCTCTCTTGCTGTCCCTCTCTCTCCCTCTCTTGCTGTCCATCTCTCTCTCTCTCGCTGACCTCTCTCTCTCTCTCTCTCGCTGACCCTCTCTCTCTCTCTCACTGACGCTATCGCTCTCTGGTTGACTCTATCTCTCCCTCTCGCTGACCTTTCTCTCTCTCTTGCTGACCCTCTCTTTCTCTGTCTCTCGCTGACCCTCTCTCTTGCTGACCCTCTCCCTGGCTGTCCCTCTCTCTCTCTTGATGACCCACTCTCTCTCTCAATGTCCCTCTCTGGCTCTCGTTGTCCCTTTCTCTCTCTCGGTCTCTCGCTGGCCCTCTCTCTCTCTCTCTCTCGCTGGCCCGCTCTCTCTCTCTCTCGCTGTCCCTCTCTCTCCCTCTCTCGCTGACCCTCTCTCTCTCTCTCGCTGACCCTCTCTCTCTCTCTCTCTCGCTGTCCCTCCCTCTCACTCTCGCTATCCCTCTCTCTTGCTGTCCCTCTCTCTATCTCTTTCTCGCTGTCCCTCTCGCTGTCTCTCTCTCTGTCTCTCGCTGTCCCTCCAACTCTCTCTCACTCTACTGCTCTCTCCCTCTCTCTCTCTCGCTGTACCTCTCTCACTCTCTCTCTCACTGTCCCTGTCTCTCTCTCTCTCTCACTGTCCCTCTCTCTCTCTCTCTCTTGCTGTTCCTCTCTCTCTCTCTCTCTCGCTGTCCCTCTCTCACTCTCTCTCTCGCTGTCCCTCTCTCTATCTCTCTCTTGCTGTCCTTCTCTATCTCTCTCTCGCTCTCCCTACTTCTCTCTCGTGTTGTCCCTCTCTCTCTCTCTCTCTCTCACTGTCCCTCTCTCTCTCTCTCTCTCTTGCTGTCCCTCTCTCACTCTCTCTCTCGCTGTCCCTCTCTCTCTCTCTCTCGATGACCCTCTCTCTCTCTCTCGCTGACCCTCTCTCTCTCTCTCTCTCTCTCGCTGTCCCTCTCTCTCTCTCTCTCGCTGTCCGTCTCTCTCTCTCTCTCTCTCTCTCTCGCTGTCCCTCTCTCACTCTCTCTCTCTCTCGCTGTCCCTGTCTATCTCTCTCTCTCTCGCTGTCCCTCTCTCTCTCTCGCTGTCCTCCTCTCTCTTACACTGTCTGTCTCTCTCTGTCTCGCTGTCCCTCTCTCGCTCTCTCGCTGTCCCTCTCTCTGGCTGTCCCTCTCTCTCACTGTCCCTCTCTCTCTCTCTCTCGCTTTCCCTCTCTCTCTCTCTCTTGCTGTCCCTCTCTCTCACTGTCCCTCTCTCTCTCTCTCTCGCTTTCCCTCTCTCTCTCTCTCTTGCTGTCCCTCTCTCTCTCTCTCGCTGTCCCACTCTCTCTCGCTGTCCGTCTCTCTCTCTCTCTCGCTGTCCCTCTCTCACTCTCTCTTGCTGTCCCTCTCGCTCTCTCGCTATCCCATCTCTCTCTCTCCCGCTGTCCCTCTCTCACTCTCTCTCTCGCTGTCCCTCTCTCTATCTCTCTCTTGATCTGCTTCTCTATCTCTCTCTCGCTCTCCCTCTTTCTCTCTCGTGTTGTCTCTCTCATTCACTCTCTCGGTCATCCTCTCACGCTCTCTCGCTGTCCCTCTCTCTCACTGTCCCTTTCTCTCTCGCTCTCTCACTGTTCCTCTCTCTCGCTCTCCCTCTCTCTCTCTCTCACTGTTCCTCTCTCTCTCTCTCTTGTCTTTCTCTCTCTCTCGCTGTCCGTATCTCTCTCTCGCTGTCCCTCTTTCTCTCTCGCTGTCCTGCTCTCTCTCGCTGTCCCTCTCTCTCGCTGTCCCTTTCTCTCTCGGTCTCTCTCTCGCTGTCCCTCTGTCTCTCTACCGCTGTCCCTCTCTCTCTCTCTCGCTTTCCCTCTCTCTCTCTCTCTTGCCGTACCTCTCTCTCCCTCTCTTGCTGTCCATCTCTCTCTCTCTCACTGTCCCTCTTTCTCTCTCTCTCTCTCGCTGTCCTTCTCTCTCTCTCTCGCTGTCCCTCTTTCTTTCTCTCTCTCGCTGTCCCTCTCTCACTCTCTCTCGCTGTCCCGCTCTCTCTCGCTGTCCCTCTCTCTCGCTCTTTCTTTCTCACTGTCCCTCTCTCACTCTCTCTCGCGGTCCCTCTCTCTCTCGCTCTCTCGCTATCCCGCTGTCTCTCTCTCGCTTTCCCTCTCTCTCTCTCTCTTGCTGTCCCTCTCTTTCTCGCTGTCCCTCTCTCTCTCACTGTCGCTCTCTCTCGCTCTCTCGCTGTCCCTCTCTCTCTCTCGCTGTCCCTCTCTCTCTCACTGTCGCTCTCTCTCTCTCTCTTGCTGTCCCTCTCTCTCTCTCTCGCGTTGTCCCTCTCTCTCTCTCTCTCGCTTTCCCTCTCTCTCTCTCTCTCTCTTGCTGTTCCTCTCTCTCTCGCTGTCCCTCTCTCTCTCGCTGTCCCTCTCTCTCTCTTTCTCACTTTCCCTCTCTCACTCTCTCTTGCTGTCCCTCTCTCTCACTGTCCCTCTCTCTCTCGCTGTTCCTCTCTCTCTCTCTCGCTCTCCCCTCTCTCTCACACTCTCTCGCTGTCCCTCCATCTCTCGCTGTCCCTCTCTCTCTCTCTCTCTCGCTGTCCCTCTCTCTCTCTCTCTCTCTCTCTCTCGCTGTCCGTCTCTCACTATCTCTCACTCTCCCTCTTTCTCTCTCATGTTGTCTCTCCCTCTCTCTCTCTCGGTCTCCCTCTCTCCCTCTCTCGCTGTCCCTGTCTGTCTCTCTCTCGCGCTGTCCCTCTCTCTCTCTCTCGCTGTCCCTCTGTCTCTCTCTCGCTTTCCCTCTCTCTCTCTCTCTCTTGCTATCCCTCTCTCTCTCGCTGTCCCTCTCTCTCTCGCTGTCGCTCTCTCTCTCTTTCTCACTTTCCCTCTCTCTCTCTCTCTTGCTGTCCCTCTCTCTCACTGTCCCTCTCTCTCTCTCTCTCGCTGTTCCTCTCTCTCTCTCTCGCTCTCCCTCTCTCGCACACTCTCTCGTTGTCCCTCCATCTCTCGCTGTCCCTCTCTCTCTCTCTCTCGCTGTCTCTCTCTCTCTCTCTCACTGTCCGTCTCTCACTCTCTCTCACTCTCCCTCTTTCTCTCTCATGTTGTCTCTCCCTCTCTCTCTCGGTCTCCCTCTCTCCCTCTCTCGCTGTCCCTGTCTGACTCTCTCTCGCGCTGTCCCTCTCTCTCTCTCTCTCGCTGTCCCTCTGTCTCTCTCTCACTTTCTCTCTCTCTCTCTCTCTTGCTGTCCCTCTCTCTCTTGCTGTCCCTCTCTCTCTCTCACTGTCCCTCTCTCTCTCGCTTTCGCTCTCTCTCACTTTCTCACTTTCCCTCTCTCTCTTGCTGTCCCTCTCTCTCTCTCTCGCTGTCCCGCTCTCTCTCTCGCTGTCCCTCTCTCTCGCTCTCTCTTTCTAAGTGTCCCTCTCTCTCTCTCTCTCTCGCTGTCCCGCTCTCTCTCTCGCTCTCCCTCTCTCTCGCTCTCTCTCTCTCACTGTCCCTCTCTCTCTCTCTCTCTCGCTGTCCCTCTCTCTCTCGCTATCCTCCTCTCTCTTACACTGTCTCTCTCTCTCTCTCTCGCTGTCCCTCTCTCGCTCTCTCTCGATGTCCCTCTCTCTCTCTCGTGCTCTCCCACTCTCTCTCTCGCTGTCCCATTCTCTCTCTCTCGCTGTCATGCTCTCTCTCGCTGTCCCTCACTCTCACTGTCCCTTTCACTCTCTTCTCTCTCTCTCTCGCTGTCCCTCTGTCTCTCTATCGCTGTCCCTCTGTCTCTCTCTCGCTGTCCCTCTGTCTCTCTCTCGCTTTCCCTCTCTCTCTCTCTCTCGTGCTGTCCCTCTCTCTCCCTCTCTTGCTGTCCATCTCTCTCTCTCTCGCTGACCTCTCTCTCTCGCTGAGATTCTCTCTCTCTCTCACTGACGCTATCGCTCTCTGGCTGACTCTATCTCTCTCTCGCTGACCTTTCTCTCTCTCTTGCTGACCCTCTCTTTCTCTGTCTCTCGCTGATCCTCTCTCTTGCTGACCCTCTCCCTGGCTGTCCCTCTCTCTCTCTCGATGACCCACTCTCTCTCTCAATTTCCCTCTCTGGCTCTCGTTGTCCCTTTCTCTCTCTCGCTCTCTCGCTGGCCCTCTCTCTCTCTCTCTCTCGCTGGCCCGCTCTCTCTCTCGCTGTCCCTCTCTCTCTCTCTCTCGCAGACCCTCTCTCTCTCTCTCGCTGACCCTCTCTCTCTCTCTCTCGCTGTCCCTCCCTCTCACTCTCGCTATCCCTCTCTCTTGCTGTCCCTCTCTCTATCTCTTTCTCGCTGTCCCTCTCGCTGTCTCTCTCTCTGTCTCTCGCTGTCCCTCCAACTCTCTCTCACTCTACTGCTCTCTCCCTCTCTCTCTCTCGCTGTACCTCTCTCACTCTCTCTCTCGCAGTCCCTGTCTCTCTCTCTCTCTCTCACTGTCCCTCTCTCTCTCTCTCTCTTGCTGTTCCTCTCTCTCTCTCTCTCTCGCTGTCCCTCTCTCACTCTCTCTCTCGCTGTCCCTCTCTCTATCTCTCTCTTGCTGTCCTTCTCTATCTCTCTCTCGCTCTCCCTACTTCTCTCTCGTGTTGTCCCTCTCTCTCTCTCTCTCTCTCTCTCTCTCACTGTCCCTCTCTCTCTCTCTCTCTTGCTGTCCCTCTCTCACTTTCTCTCTCGCTGTCCCTCTCTCTCTCTCTCTCGCTGACCCTCTCTCTCTCTCTCGCTGACCCTCTCTCTCTCTCTCTCTCTCGCTGTCCCTCTCTCTCTCTCTCTCGCTGTCCGTCTCTCTCTCTCTCTCTCTCTCTCGCTGTCCCTCTCTCACTCTCTCTCTCTCACTGTCCCTGTCTCTCTCTCTCTCTCTCGCTGTCCATCTCTCTCTCTCGCTGTCCTCCTCTCTCTTACACTGTCTGTCTCTCTCTCTCTCGCTGTCCCTCTCTCGCTCTCTTGCTGTCCCTCTCTCTCGCTGTCCCTCTCCCTCACTGTCCCTCTCTCTCTCTCGCTTTCCCTCTCTCTCTCTCTTGCTGTCCCTCTCTCTCTCTCTCGCTGTCCCACTCTCTCTCGCTGTCCGTCTCTCTCTCTCTCGCTGTCCATCTCTCACTCTCTCTTGCTGTCCCTCTCGCTCTCTCGCTATCCCTCTCTGTCTCTCGCTGTCTCTCTCTCTCTCTCGCTGTCCCATCTCTCTCTCTCTCCCGCTGTCCCTCTCTCACTCTCTCTCTCGCTGTCCCTCTCTCTATCTCTCTCTTGATCTCCTTCTCTATCTCTCTCTCGCTCTCCCTCTTTCTCTCTCGTGTTGTCTCTCTCATTCTCTCTCTCGGTCATCCTCTCTCTCCCTCTCGCTGTCCCTCTCTCTCACTGTCCCTTTCTCTCTCGCTCTCTCACTGTTCCTCTCTCTCTCTCTCTCTCTCTCGCTGTCCATCTCTCTCTCTCGCTGTCCTCCTCTCTCTTACACTGTCTGTCTCTCTCTCTCTCGCTGTCCCTCTCTCGCTCTCTTGCTGTCCCTCTCTCTCGCTGTCCCTCTCCCTCACTGTCCCTCTCTCTCTCTCTCTCGCTTTCCCTCTCTCTCTCTCTTGCTGTCCCTCTCTCTCTCTCTCTCGCTGTCCCACTCTCTCTCGCTGTCCGTCTCTCTCTCTCTCGCTGTCCCTCTCTCACTCTCTCTTGCTGTCCCTCTCGCTCTCTCGCTATCCCTCTCTGTCTCTCGCTGTCTCTCTCTCTCTCCCGCTGTCCCTCTCTCACTCTCTCTCTCGCTGTCCCTCTCTCTATCTCTCTCTTGATCTCCTTCTCTATCTCTCTCTCGCTCTCCCTCTTTCTCTCTCGTGTTGTCTCTCTCATTCTCTCTCTCGGTCATCCTCTCTCTCCCTCTCGCTGTCCCTCTCTCTCACTGTCCCTTTCTCTCTCGCTCTCTCACTGTTCCTCTCTCTCTCTCTCTCGCTCTCCCTCTCTCTCTCACTGTTCCTCTCTCTCTCTCTCGATGTCTTTCTCTCTCTCTCGCTGTCCCTATCTCTCTCTCGCTGTCCTGCTCTCTCTCGCTGTCCCTCTCTCTCGCTGTCCCTTTCTCTCTCGGTCTCTCTCTCGCTGTCCCTCTGTCTCTCTACTGCTGTCCCTCTCTCTCTCTCTCGCTTTCCCTCTCTCTCTCTCTCTTGCCGTACCTCTCTCTCCCTCTCTTGCTGTCCATCTCTCTCTCTCTCACTGACCTTCTCTCTCTCTCTCTCTCTCTTGCTGGCCCTCTCTCTCCCTCTCTCTCTCACTGTCCCTCTTTCTCTCTCTCTCTCTCGCTGTCCTTATCTCTCTCTCTCGCTGTCCCTCTTTCTTTCTCTCTCTTGCTGTCCCTCGCTCACTCTCTCTCGCTGTCCCGCTCTCTCTCTCGCTGTCCCTCTCTCTCGGTCTCTCTTTCTCTGTCCCTCTCTCTCTCTCTCTCTCTCGCTGTCCCTCTCTCTCTCTCTATCGCTATCCCTCTGTCTCTCTCTCGCTTTCCCTCTCTCTCTCTCTCTTGCTATCCCTCTCTCTCGCTGTCCCTCTCTCTCTCACTGTCGCTCTCTCTCTCTCTCTCGCTGTCCCTCTCTCTCTCGCTGTCCCTCTCTGTCTCTCTCTCTCTCGTGTTGTCCCTCTCTCTCTCTCTCACTGTCCCTCTCTCTCTCTCTCTCTTGCTGTTCCTCTCTCTCTCGCTGTCCCTCTCTCTCTCGCTGTCCCTCTCTCTCTCTTTCTCACTTTCCCTCTCTCTCTCTCTCTTGCTGTTCCTCTCTCTCACTGTCCCTCTCTCTCTCTCTCTCGCTGTTCCTCTCTCTCTCTCTTGCTCTCCCTCTCTCTCACACTCTCTCGCTGTCCCTCCATCTCTCGCTGTCCCTCTCTCTCTCTCTCTCTCTCTCGCTGTCCCTCTCTCTCTCTCTCTCTCTCGCTGTCCGTCTCTCACTCTCTCTCACTCTCCCTCTTTCTCTCTCATGTTGTCTCTCCCTCTCTCTCTCGGTCTCCCTCTCTCCCTCTCTCGCTGTCCCTGTCTGACTCTCTCTCGCGCTGTCCCTCTCTCTCTCTCTCGCTGTCCCTCTCTCTCTCTCTCTTGCTGTCCCTCTCTCTCTCGCTGTCTCTCTCTCTCTCGCTGTCGCTCTCTCTCTCTTTCTCACTTTCCCTCTCTCTCTCTCTCTCTTGCTGTCCCTCCCTCTCTCTTGCTGTCCCTCTCTCTCTCTCGCTGTCCCTCTCTCTCTCGCTGTCCCTCTCTCTCTCTCTTGCTGTCCCTCTCTCACCCTCTCTCGCTGTCCCGCTCTCTCTCTCGCTCTCCCTCTCTCTCGCTCTCTCTCTCTCACTGTCCCTCTCTCTCTCTCTCTCTCGCTGTCCCTCTCTCTCTCTCGCTGACCTCCTCTCTCTCACACTGTCTCTCTCTCTCTCTCTCGTTGTCCCTCTCTCGCTCTCTTGCTGTCCCTCTCTCTCGCTGTCCCTCTCTCTCACTGTCCCTCTCTCTCTCTCTCTCGCTTTCCCTCTCTCTCTCTCTCAATCTCCCTCTCTCTCTCTCTCTTGCTGTCCCTCTGTCTCTCTCTCGCTTTCTCTCTCTCGTGTCCCTCTCTCTGTCGCTGTCCGTCTCTCTCTCTCTCGCTGTCCCTCTCTCATTCTCTCTCGCTGTCCGTCTCGCTCTCTCGCTATCCCTCTCGCTCTCTCGCTATCCCTCTCTGTCTCTCGCTGTCTCTCTCTCTCTTTCGCTCTCCCATCTCTCTCTCTCTCCCGCTGTCCCTCTCTCACTCTCTCTCTCGCTGTCCCTCTCTCTATCTCTCTCTTGCTGTCCTTCTCTATCTCTCTCTCGCTCTCCCTCTTTCTCTCTCCTGTTGTCTCTCTCTCTCGGTCATCCTTTCTCTCTCTCTCGCTGTCCCTCTCTCTCACTGTCCCTTTCTCTCTCGCTCTCTCACTGTTCCTCTCTCTCTCTCTCTCGCTCTCTCTCTCTCTCTCTCTCACTGTTCCTCTCTCTCTCGATGTCTTTCTCTCTCTCTCGCTGTCCTTATCTCTCTCTCGCTGTCCCTCTCTCTCTCTCTCGCTGTCCTGCTCTCTCTCGCTGTCCCTCTCTCTCGCTGTCCCTTTCTCTCTCAGTCTCTCTCTCGCTGTCCCTCTGTCTCTCTACCGCTGTCCCTCTCTCTCTCTCTCGCTTTCCCTCTCTCTCTCTCTCTTGCTGTACCTCTCTCTCCATCTCTTGTTGTCCATCTCTCTCTCTCTCGCTGACCTTCTCTCTCTCTCTCTCTCTTGCTGACCCTCTCTCTCCCTCTCTCTCTCACTGTCCCTCTTTCTCTCTCTCTCTCTCGCTGTCCTTCTCTCTCTCTCTCGCTGTCCCTCTTTCTTTCTCTCTCTCGCTGTCCCTCTCTCACTCTCTCTCGCTGTCCCGCTCTCTCTCGCTGTCCCTCTCTCCCGCTCTCTCTTTCTCACTGTCCCTCTCACTCTCTCTCTCGCTGTCCCTCTCTCTCTCTCTCTCTCTCGCTATCCCTCTGTCTCTCTCTCGCTTTCCCTGTCTCTCTCTCTCTTGCTGTCCCTCTCTTTCTCGCTGTCCCTCTCTCTCTCACTGTCGCTCTCTCTCTCTCTCTCTCGCTGTCCCTCTCTCTCTCTCGCTGTCCCTCTCTCTCTCTCTCGCGTTGTCCCTCTCTCTCTCTCTCGCTTTCCCTCTCTCTCTCTCTCGCTGTCCCTCTCTCTCTCGCTGTCCCTCTCTCTCTCGCTGTCCCTCTCTCTCTCTTTCTCACTTTCCCTCTCTCTCTCTCTCTTGCTGTCCCTCTCTCTCACTGTCCCTCTCTCTCTCTCTCTCGCTGTTCCTCTCTCTCTCTCTCGCTCTCCCTCTCTCTCACACTCTCTCGCTGTCCCTCCATCTCTCGCTGTCCCTCTCTCTCTCTCCCTCTCTCTCGCTGTCCCTCTCTCTCTCTCTCTCTCTCTCTCTCTCTCGCTGTCCGTCTCTCACTCTCTCTCACTCTCCCTCTTTCTCTCTCCATGTTGTCTCTCCCTCTCTCTCTCGGTCTCCCTCTCTCCCTCTCTCGCTGTCCCTGTCTGTCTCTCTCTCGCGCTGTCCCTCTTTCTCTCTCTCGCTGTCCCTTTGTCTCTCTCTCGCTTTCCCTCTGTCTCTCTCTTGCTATCCCTCTCTCTCTCGCTGTCCCTCTCTCTCTCGCTGTCGCTCTCTCTCTCTTTCTCACTTTCCCTCTCTCTCTCTCTCTCTTGCTGTCCCTCTCTCTCTCTCTCGCTGTCACTCTCTCTCTCGATGTCCCTCTCTCTCTCTCTCTCTCGCTGTCCCTCTCTCACTCTCTCTCGCTGTCCCGCTCTCTCTCTCGCTCTCCCTCTCTCTCGCTCTCTCTCTCTCACTGTCCCTCTCTCTCTCTCTCTCGCTGTCCCTCTCTCTCTCGCTGTCCCTCTCTCTCTCTCTCTCTCTCGCTGTCCGTCTCTCACTCTCTCTCACTCTCCCTCTTTCTCTCTCATGTTGTCTCTCCCTCTCTCCCTCTCTCGCTGTCCCTGTCTGTCTCTCTCTCGCGCTGTCCCTCTCTCTCTCTCTCTCGCTGTCCCTCTGTCTCTCTCTCGCTTTCCCTCTCTCTCTCTCTCTCTTGCTGTCCCTCTCTCTCTCTCGCTGTCCCTCTCTCTCTCGCTGTCGCTCTCTCTCTCTTTCTCACTTTCCCTCTCTCTCTCTCTTGCTGTCCCTCTCTCTCTCTCTCTCGCTGTCCCGCTCTCTCTCTCGCTGTCCCTCTCTCTCGCTCTCTCTTTCTCAGTGTCCCTCTCTCTCTCTCTCTCTCGCTGTCCCGCTCTCTCTCTCGCTCTCCCTCTCTCTCGCTCTCTCTCTCTCACTGTCCCTCTCTCTCTCTCTCGCTTTCCCTCTCTCTCTCTCTTGCTGTCCCTCTCTCTCTCTCGCTGTCCCTCTCTCTCTCGCTGTCGCTCTCTCTCTCTTTCTCACTTTCCCTCTCTCTCTCTCTTGCTGTCCCTCTCTCTCTCTCTCTCGCTGTCCCGCTCTCTCTCTCGCTGTCCCTCTCTCTCGCTCTCTCTTTCTCAGTGTCCCTCTCTCTCTCTCTCTCTCTCTCGCTGTCCCGCTCTCTCTCTCGCTCTCCCTCTCTCTCGCTCTCTCTCTCTCACTGTCCCTCTCTCTCTCTCTCGCTTTCCCCTCTCTCTCTCTCTCTCTTGCTTTCCCTCTCTCTCTCTCGCTGTCCCTCTCTCTCTCGCTGTCGCTCTCTCTCTCTTTCTCACTTTCCCTCTCTCTCTCTCTTGCTGTCCCTCTCTCTCTCTCTCTCGCTGTCCCGCTCTCTCTCTCGCTGTCCCTCTCTCTCGCTCTCTCTTTCTCATTGTCCCTCTCCTCTCTCTCTCTCGCTGTCCCGCTCTCTCTCTCGCTCTCCCTCTCTCTCGCTCTCTCTCTCTCACTGTCCCTCTCTCTCTCTCTCTCTCGCTGTCCCTCTCTCTCTCGCTATCCTCCTCTCTCTTACACTGTCTCTCTCTCTCTCTCTCGCTGTCCCTCTCTCGCTCTCTCTCGATGTCCCTCTCTCTCTCTCGTGCTCTCCCACTCTCTCTCTCGCTGTCCCTCTCTCTCTCTCTCGCTGTCCTGCTCTCTCTCGCTGTCCCTCTCTCTCGCTGTCCCTTTCTCTCTCGGTCTCTCTCTCGCTGTCCCTCTGTCTCTCTACCGCTGTCCCTCTCTCTCTCTCTCGCTTTCCCTCTCTCTCTCTCTCTTGCCGTACCTCTCTCTCCCTCTCTTGCTGGTCCATCTCTCTCTCTCTCACTGACCTTCTCTCTCTCTCTCTCTCTTGCTGACCCTCTCTCTCCCTCTCTCTCACTGTCCCTCTTTCTCTCTCTCTCTCTCGCTGTCCTTCTCTCTCTCTCTCGCTGTCCCTCTTTCTTTCTCTCTCTCGCTGTCCCTCTCTCACTCTCTCTCGCTGTCCCGCTCTCTCTCGCTGTCCCTCTCTCTCGCTCTCTCTTTCTCACTGTCCCTCTCTCACTCTCTCTCGCGGTCCCTCTCTCTCTCGCTCTCTCGCTATCCCGCTGTCTCTCTCTCGCTTTCCCTCTCTCTCTCTCTCTTGCTGTCCCTCTCTTTCTCGCTGTCCCTCTCTCTCTCACTGTCGCTCTCTCTCGCTCCTCTCGCTGTCCCTCTCTCTCTCTCGCTGTCCCTCTCTCTCTCACTGTCGCTCTCTCTCTCTCGCTGTCCCTCTCTCTCTCTCTCGCGTTGTCCCTCTCTCTCTCTCTCTCGCTTTCCCTCTCTCTCTCTCTCTCTCTTGCTGTTCCTCTCTCTCTCGCTGTCCCTCTCTCTCTCGCTGTCCCTCTCTCTCTCTTTCTCACTTTCCCTCTCTCACTCTCTCTTGCTGTCCCTCTCTCTCACTGTCCCTCTCTCTCTCGCTGTTCCTCTCTCTCTCTCTCGCTCTCCCTCTCTCTCACACTCTCTCGCTGTCCCTCCATCTCTCGCTGTCCCTCTCTCTCTCTCTCTCTCGCTGTCCCTCTCTCTCTCTCTCTCTCTCTCTCTCGCTGTCCGTCTCTCACTATCTCTCACTCTCCCTCTTTCTCTCTCATGTTGTCTCTCCCTCTCTCTCTCTCGGTCTCCCTCTCTCCCTCTCTCGCTGTCCCTGTCTGTCTCTCTCTCGCGCTGTCCCTCTCTCTCTCTCTCGCTGTCCCTCTGTCTCTCTCTCGCTTTCCCTCTCTCTCTCTCTCTCTTGCTATCCCTCTCTCTCTCGCTGTCCCTCTCTCTCTCGCTGTCGCTCTCTCTCTCTTTCTCACTTTCCCTCTCTCTCTCTCTCTTGCTGTCCCTCTCTCTCACTGTCCCTCTCTCTCTCTCTCTCGCTGTTCCTCTCTCTCTCTCTCGCTCTCCCTCTCTCGCACACTCTCTCGTTGTCCCTCCATCTCTCGCTGTCCCTCTCTCTCTCTCTCTCGCTGTCCCTCTCTCTCTCTCTCTCACTGTCCGTCTCTCACTCTCTCTCACTCTCCCTCTTTCTCTCTCATGTTGTCTCTCCCTCTCTCTCTCGGTCTCCCTCTCTCCCTCTCTCGCTGTCCCTGTCTGACTCTCTCTCGCGCTGTCCCTCTCTCTCTCTCTCTCGCTGTCCCTCTGTCTCTCTCTCACTTTCTCTCTCTCTCTCTCTCTTGCTGTCCCTCTCTCTCTTGCTGTCCCTCTCTCTCTCTCACTGTCCCTCTCTCTCTCGCTTTCGCTCTCTCTCACTTTCTCACTTTCCCTCTCTCTCTTGCTGTCCCTCTCTCTCTCTCTCTCGCTGTCCCGCTCTCTCTCTCGCTGTCCCTCTCTCTCGCTCTCTCTTTCTAAGTGTCCCTCTCTCTCTCTCTCTCTCGCTGTCCCGCTCTCTCTCTCGCTCTCCCTCTCTCTCGCTCTCTCTCTCTCACTGTCCCTCTCTCTCTCTCTCTCTCTCGCTGTCCCTCTCTCTCTCGCTATCCTCCTCTCTCTTACACTGTCTCTCTCTCTCTCTCTCGCTGTCCCTCTCTCGCTCTCTCTCGATGTCCCTCTCTCTCTCTCGTGCTCTCCCACTCTCTCTCTCGCTGTCCCATTCTCTCTCTCTCGCTGTCATGCTCTCTCTCGCTGTCCCTCACTCTCACTGTCCCTTTCACTCTCTCTCTCTCTCTCTCTCGCTGTCCCTCTGTCTCTCTATCGCTGTCCCTCTGTCTCTCTCTCGCTGTCCCTCTGTCTCTCTCTCGCTTTCCCTCTCTCTCTCTCTCTCGTGCTGTCCCTCTCTCTCCCTCTCTTGCTGTCCATCTCTCTCTCTCTCGCTGACCTCTCTCTCTCGCTGAGATTCTCTCTCTCTCTCACTGACGCTATCGCTCTCTGGCTGACTCTATCTCTCTCTCGCTGACCTTTCTCTCTCTCTTGCTGACCCTCTCTTTCTCTGTCTCTCGCTGATCCTCTCTCTTGCTGACCCTCTCCCTGGCTGTCCCTCTCTCTCTCTCGATGACCCACTCTCTCTCTCAATTTCCCTCTCTGGCTCTCGTTGTCCCTTTCTCTCTCTCGCTCTCCTCGCTGGCCCTCTCTCTCTCTCTCTCTCTCGCTGGCCCGCTCTCTCTCTCGCTGTCCCTCTCTCTCCCTCTCTCGCAGACCCTCTCTCTCTCTCTCGCTGACCCTCTCTCTCTCTCTCTCGCTGTCCCTCCCTCTCACTCTCGCTATCCCTCTCTCTTGCTGTCCCTCTCTCTATCTCTTTCTCGCTGTCCCTCTCGCTGTCTCTCTCTCTGTCTCTCGCTGTCCCTCCAACTCTCTCACTCTACTGCTCTCTCCCTCTCTCTCTCTCGCTGTACCTCTCTCACTCTCTCTCTCGCAGTCCCTGTCTCTCTCTCTCTCTCTCACTGTCCCTCTCTCTCTCTCTCTCTTGCTGTTCCTCTCTCTCTCTCTCTCTCGCTGTCCCTCTCTCACTCTCTCTCTCGCTGTCCCTCTCTCTATCTCTCTCTTGCTGTCCTTCTCTATCTCTCTCTCGCTCTCCCTACTTCTCTCTCGTGTTGTCCCTCTCTCTCTCTCTCTCTCTCTCTCTCACTGTCCCTCTCTCTCTCTCTTTCTTGCTGTCCCTCTCTCACTTTCTCTCTCGCTGTCCCTCTCTCTCTCTCTCTCGCTGACCCTCTCTCTCTCTCTCGCTGACCTTCTCTCTCTCTCTCTCTCTCGCTGTCCCTCTCTCTCTCTCTCTCGCTGTCCGTCTCTCTCTCTCTCTCTCTCTCTCGCTGTCCCTCTCTCACTCTCTCTCTCTCACTGTCCCTGTCTCTCTCTCTCTCTCTCGCTGTCCATCTCTCTCTCTCGCTGTCCTCCTCTCTCTTACACTGTCTGTCTCTCTCTCTCTCGCTGTCCCTCTCTCGCTCACTTGCTGTCCCTCTCTCTCGCTGTCCCTCTCCCTCACTGTCCCTCTCTCTCTCCTCTCTCGCTTTCCCTCTCTCTCTCTCTTGCTGTCCCTCTCTCTCTCTCTCG